>OZ020172.1:4260467-4387967 GCA_963971145.1 Sussaba pulchella
TGTTGAGTGATATTTTACGTGAAGATGATTCGCTTACGGTTTATCAAAAAATGCGAATTCAAACGACTATATCAGCGCTCATATCTCTTACAAGAAAATTCCAAAGAAGCGGTGCCGGTGGTGCATCGAATAAAGTGGAATGGCATGATACGGAGACTGCTTTTAAGTGACGTATAAGAACTGGATTGGTGCTCAACCTCGGTTACAAGGATGTCGGCGATTTTCTTGATGATGGAAAAGCCATAATCATCCCTCAATTGACAAAAACAGTGAAGGAAATTGGAAATCTTAAGGTGAATGTGATTTTCTCGGGAAAATTTCATTTAACGAAAATTGATGGAATTGTGGAAGAGGATAGAAGTTTCAGGACTCCGAGTGAAGCTATTTTTCTCACAACGAATCTCGAGGAATGGTTCAAAGACTTTGTGAAAGAAGCTCTGATGCAACAAATTCAAGATCACGAGGATAAGGGTTCGGGATGGAGTCTCAGTGAAATAAGCTATCTCACTATCAACATGAATAAATATGTGCCGCTACGTGGAGGATTGTCAACGTTCGTTTCTATGCCTAAAGATATCCAGAAGAAGCAAGCAGTAGTAAATATCATCAATAATGATGAATATTGCTTCCTTTGGTCGGTGGTAGCAGCCCTCTCGCCTGCAACAACGCACAGCGATCGGAAAACATCGTATCCACATTTCAAGGACGTGTTGGTGTATGAGGGTTTGGAATTTCCAATGACCCTCAAAAATGTGCCGCGATTCGAAAAGATGAACAATTTATCCATTAATATTTATGGTATTGCCGATCCGGAAAGAAGTAAGAAAAATGAGATCGAACCTATTTATCTAAGTAAGCATCGGCCTGATCTATCAATTTCACCCCCCATACATTTACTTATGATAAATACCGCCAATGAATTTGACAAAGAGGATGACACTGTAATTCATCACTTTGCTTGGATTAAAAATCTTTCACGATTAGTTTCCGCGCAAATATCGAAGCACAATGGAAAGAGTTGGATTTGTGACAGATGCTTGAGTCATTTTCAAGCTGAAAGTCGTCTTGAAAATCATAAAATTGATTGTATCAATCATAATAACTGTAGAATCGTTCTACCAGAGGAGGGTAAATCGATCATGAAATTCAACAATTTAAAAAACAAGATAGCCGCACCATTTGCGATATACGCCGATCTCGAATGTCTTCTGCGGCCTGCAAATACAAGATGCGGGGAAAATAGCGTCAGCTATCAAACTCATGCGCCTTATAGCATAGGGGTTAATCTTCAATGCAATTATTCCGATGCGATCTCGGGTTATAAATCTTTTCGAAGCGATAACTGCATACAATTATTCGTCGAAGAATTGAAAAAAATAGCTTTCGACGTAAATGCACGCTTAAAACAAATCGTAGCGATGGAAAAATTGACGCCGGAGATGAATCGGATATTTTATTCGGCAACGGAATTTCATATTTGCGAAAAATCGTTTACGCCTGAAAATGTTAGAGTACGCGATGATTGTCATTTCACAGGGAAATTTCGAGGCGCCGCTCATCAAGATTGTAATTTTAATTATACACATTCTCACGTCATTCCCGTGATATTTCATAATTTATCCGGCTATGACTCACACTTCTTGATAAGAGCATTAGCAACAACCTTCGCGGGTTCTATACAGTTATTACCGGTAAACAAAGAGCAGTATATATCATTCACAAAGTTCGTCGGTGGTACAATTGTCAAATTTCGATTCATAGACTCGTTCAGATTCATGCCTGCTAGTATTGACAAACTCGCATCTTATCTACCCAATGATGAGAAACGTGTAACGAGAAAGTATTGCACTAGCGCAACGGAGCTAAATTTATTGACAAGAAAAGGAGTTTTCCCTTACGATTATCTCGATAGATGGGAAAATCTTGACGACACAGAGTTACCGACGAAGAAAGAGTTTTTTTCGCGATTAAACGACGAGGAAATCAGGGATGAT
The DNA here is from genome assembly GCA_963971145.1 of Sussaba pulchella. Classification (NCBI taxonomy): domain Eukaryota; kingdom Metazoa; phylum Arthropoda; class Insecta; order Hymenoptera; family Ichneumonidae; genus Sussaba; species Sussaba pulchella. The sequence goes on from OZ020172.1 coordinate 4,262,462, forward strand.
GACTATGCTCATGCGCAGAACGTTTGGGAAACATTTAACATCCAAACTCTCGGCGATTATTCTGACTTGTATCTCAAATCAGACGTGTTACTGTTAACGGATACTTTCGAAAATTTCCGTCGTAATTGTTCAAGCACGTATAACTTAGATCCGTTGCACTACTACACTGCTCCGGGACTCGCGTTCGATGCAATGCTAAAATGCACCGGTGTAGAACTTGAATTAATCACCGATGTAGATATGCTACTTTTTTTCGAAAAAAGTATTCGAGGCGGTGTTGCACAATGTGCCAATAGATATGCGAAGGCTAACAATCGATTCATGCCCGATTACGATCCCAACGTAGATGAATCGTACATTATGTATTACGATGTAAACAATTTATACGGCGCGGCTATGAGTCAACCTTTGCCTCGCGGTTCGTTCGAGTGGTTGGAGGATCCGGCGGAATTGGATATACCGAATATCCCCGATGATTCTCCGACGGGTTATATATTTGAAGTGGATTTGGAGTACCCGAAAAACCTTCATAAAACACATAAAGATCTGCCTCTGTGCCCCGAACACTTTGTCCCGCCCATTTCGGGGTGTAAAATACCGAAACTTATGACGACTTTGCTGTCCAAACAGAAATACGTGATTCATTATCGTAATTTGAAGCAATATTTGAGTCTCGGTTTAATTCTCACAAAAAGTCATCGAACATTGAAATTCAATCAAACACCATGGCTAAAACAATACATCGAATTAAATACAGAATTACGAAAAAAAGCAGTCGATGAATTTTCAAAAATTTTTTTCAAATTAATGAACAATTCAGTTTTCGGAAAAACAATGGAAAATCCACGCAAACATAGAGATGTAAAACTCGTGACAAAGTGGGATGGACGGTTCGGGGCAAGAGCGCTCATTGCCCGACGAACGTTTCACAGCTGTACCGTTTTCGACGAAGATATGGTAATTATAGAATTAAATAGGGCATCGGTTAAGTTTATGAAGCCAATTTACGCCGGATTTACAATTCTCGATGTATCAAAAATATACATCTATGATTTCCATTATAATTACATGAAAAATGTATTCCTAGACAACGCGAAATTATTATACACCGACACCGACAGTCTCATTTACCACATATCCAATCAAAACGTTTACGAGCAAATGAAGTTGGATATACATAAATTTGATACATCCGATTATCCGATGGAAAACCGGTACGATATGCCGTTGGCAAACAAAAAAGTTTTGGGCCTCATGAAGGATGAAAATAACGGTAATATTATGACCGAATTCGTGGGTCTTCGCGCAAAATTGTATTCTTACATCGTTATAGATAAGCCGCCGAAAAATGTGAAAAAGCGTGCAAAGGGTATAAAAATGTCTGCGCTAAAAAAAATCACGTTTGACGATTTCAAAAAATGTTTGTTGCATCATGCTAATATAACGAGAACACAATGCTTGATACGTAGTCGAAAACATAAGGTTGAAACAATTCAACAGCAAAAATTATCGTTGAGTTGGAATGACGATAAGAGAGTCTTGCAACTTGGTTGTACCGACACCTTGCCCTGGGGGTATGAGAAGGATTAAACAGTCGGATGTGTAAAAAAAATTAATCTTTTAGAAAATCTTTTAGGAAATGTAAAATATATTCAATAAAAAATCTTTTCATCCGTAACATGTATGTTATTTAGTTTTCTCTCGCTCACTCTATCTTATACCTTCGTTGAACTCTCGCTCACACTCCCGCCCGCATGCTCGCTCTCTTTCTCTCTCTTATGCATTCGTTCAACTCTTGTCCTCTCACTCTCTCACCGTCATTGGTAGCCAGGCACTCATTCACTCGAGAGGGGAGAGAAAACCGTGTTGATAAATCGTTCTTATGTATTCAACTATCGTGTGAACTATCGAAATTCGTTTGGTGTTTAATCAATTGATGCGGAGGAGATTTTTCATATGTATACAGACAAAAATTGAATTATAAGATTACAAAATATATATATGCAACATTTTCATGATGGTAAAAATAATTTTATCACTTTTTCCAACATTTTCACGATGATGGAGGAAAAACTTTAATTATACGATTTAATAAATTTTTTTATTCATGATGATTGAATCACTCGGAGAGTGGATAAGTTGAGAATCATCGTTGCTGCAGCCTGCTGTTGTAGATGAATGAGAACCGAGATCTTTCGCGCTGATAGAGCAGGCAACGGCAAGCTCCGTGCACAGCTTCGTTCGGTAATCGTTGTCATAGATGTTTGCGAACAATGGCATACGACCACAGGATAAGACGCGCCACCGACATATCAACAAATTTATCATGAGAAGTTTTTTTTCTGGTCAACGGACCACCTCAATTTCGTTTTGAAAAACAATCATTTGGGTGAAAAAGATCTTTTCGTGTTAAAAGTAGATACCGCGAGAATTCGTTGTACACTCAGAGATTTTTGGAAAGAATTTTTTCGTTCAACGTTCATCGTTCAACGTTCGAAGGTTCAAAAAACAATGATTTAGGTAAAAAAGATCGTTCGAAAATTTTGTTGGACCATCCGTTCAACGTTCATCGCGCTCTCTCTCGTTCTCGCTGACTCTGTCTTATCCTCTACTTTCGTTAAACTCTCTCTCTCTCTCTTTCTCTTTCTCTCTCTCTCTCTCTCTCTCTCTCTCTCCCTTTCTCTCTCTCTCTCTCTCTCTCTCTCTCTCTCTCTCTCTCTCTCTCTCTCTCTTTCACTCTCTCTTATTAATTTATCTTTATTTAGTTTTTCTCTCTAGAGAAAAATTTCAATGGTTTTCCAAAAAATGCATGTAATTTCGATGGTTTTCCGTGCATGTAATTTCGATGGTTGTCAAATATTTCGATGGTTTTTCATTAAAATCTTATGCTCATCGTTGTCGTGATTATCCGTAAAATGCATGTTTTTCCAGCCTTCGCTCTCCCCATTCAGTCTGCTCGCTCGTGCTCTCCGTCCGCTCGTCGTTGCGTTCTCTCTCTCTCTCTTTCCTTTGTTCACGCTCCAGCTTACCCGCTCATCAACACGCTTGCGCTCTCGCTCTCTCCCCACGCGCTCGCTTTCACCCGCATGCTCGTCGTTGCGTTCTCTCTCCTTCGTTCACGCTCCAGCTTGCCCGCTCATCAGCACGCTTGCGCTCTCTCAACCTTCGGTCTCGCTCTCTCCCCACGCGCTGCTCGTTTAACTCCCGTCCTAAGATCTTTCCGTGTTAAAATTGACATCGCAAGAATACGTCAAGATTTTTACCGTTCTTCATTCAACGTTCATCGTTAATGCGTGTAATTTCGACGGAAATGCATGTAATTTCGAAGGAAATGCATGTAATTTCGATGGTCGTCAAATATTTCGATGGTTGTCAGAAAAATTTCGATGGTCTTTCCATGCGCGTAATTTCGATGGTCGCCAAAAAAATATTTCGATGGTTGTCAGAAAAATTTCGATGATGCGTGTAATTTCGATGGTCGTCAAATATTTCGATGGTTGTCGAAAAATTATTTCCGTAATAAGGTTCCGCGGGAGGGGGAAGATGCCGTTCTTCCGCGTTTGGGGGGGAGGGGGAGGGGGCTGAGTATTGAGCGGGATCGAGCAGCGGGTAAATAGATTAGCAGACAACGCCATCTACCGGCAGCGAGACTTGGCGACGAGGCTGCTGTCGGTAAATATTGAGCGGGATCGAGCAGCGGGTAAATAGTCTAGCAGACAACGCCATCTACCGGCAGCGAGACTTGGCGACGAGGCTGCTGTCGGTAAATATTGAGCGGGATCGAGCAGCAGGTAAATAGATTAGCAAACAACGCCATCTACCGGCAGCGAGACTTGGCGACGCCATCGGAGGCTGCTGTCGGTAAATATTGAGCGGGATCGAGCAGCGGGTAAATCGATTAGCAGACAACGCCATCTACCGGCAGCGAGACTTGGCAACGCCATCTGAGGCTGCTGTCTGTAGAACGATCATCGTACGAACGTTCAATCGGTAAAACAGAACGTGGCCTCAAACCCACCTTAATATCCTTACGATCAATCTTCGAGGCCCTTAACCTAAATAACCTAAATAACCGGCACTGTCTGGAAAAGAGGGCTCAGCCTCACCGTCGGTACAAGAAGGATCAGACACAAACCCACCGCTGGTCTAAGAGAAATCTACCTTACCGACCGTCTCAAGGCAGGTCACCGTGGTAAGTGGCCTGGAACCAGCCCCTCTATACTACTAGCAGGAATTTGTCTGATGAGCGTAACAACTGTCACATCGCAATCGAATTTCATACGGAAAAATGCATGCATTTGGAATTTTGTTGGGGAAATTTTTTATTACTTCAAAACTATACATGATAAAAATATGATCTCCTACAATTTTGTGGGAAATTTGATGTTCTACAAAAAGGTCTCTTGTAAAATTTTCGTGAATCTAATATTTATTACGTATTTTGCAAAAAAATCGCTTTCCATGGCTGGCTCAAAAAAGCAAAAAAAACTTCACATGATAAGAAAATGCAAATGCGATGGAAATGCGTTTATTTTGTAGGAAATCGAATGGGTAATTATGCAGAAAGTGGACGCCACCCGGATTTCCCTGGAATGACGATATGTTATAGAGGGCACTTTTCTGAGTAATTTCATATGTATATGTTGGGCGCGGAAACCAAGTCTTCATATAGTAATCCGTGTTTGAAAGTTTCAAAAACGACTTTCGAAATTCAATAGATTGGCTTTGTTTACGTTGTATATTCCACATTGCGGTGCTTAATTCGTGTCTTACCTTGCCCCCCCCCCCTCCCCTATACGGCCGGGGGGGGGGGATTGAAATTATACGGTGGTCTCTCTGATTCGGGATGGAATCACAATACTGTGAATCATCGATACAATTTTGTTGATCCACAAACGGGCGATCATACACAAAATATTGAACGACTCGTGTTTCTTTCGAAATTGCAAAAAAATTTCGTGGATTTCTGTACAATAAAAAAAAACCTATATTCGCATTTGGGGAAAGCATGAGTTACAGGGTGGCCCTTGATCGATTCTACATACATCTAACAAATTTCATCGGATACCGTTTAGCCGTTTACGCGTGGAGTACTGCAGAATATTTGGTAATTTACACATAAATATTGGTAAATCTACTTACAGAAGGCGATGTATCGCTTCACGCTAAACGTTTAACGTTTCGGTCCGAAAGCTACACGTTTTGTTTCGAACGAAACGTCGAGCTAAATTAAGCGTAGATTTAAACTTTTTTTTTCATAAAAGGAGTTCGGAGAAACAAATAAAAAATGTGTGTTTCGAGTTATGCAATTTCGAAGTGATTAATTGATAATCAATAATAGTTCCAATTATGCAAGATAATAATAAGGATCTTTATGATATAGCTCGTGCAGAAAAAAAGGAGGAGCACATCTGGTTTTACAATTTATCATCAGTTATCGCGGCGATACATTGATTTGAATGACTAAATATCGTTAATAATAGAATTTAATTCTACTGTATCGCACTGGCGAGCGCTCTGGATAAAAACCGTAAACTACGTGTCTTTTAATTTTTTACGTATAATAATGTGGAAAATGTCAGGGAAACATTTTCAGTGAACTGTTTCAAGAGGCTGGTTTGTGCTGAAACTCATATATGAACTACTGTACGATAAGTTGTCACTGATTCTATAAACAAAGACGATTTGCTTATTTGACGTATGGTATCAGTCAGGACTTTTTCGATCCCGTAGACAAAGACGGTTCGTTTATTTGGCGTGTGCTATAAGTCAGGACTTCTCCAGTCCTGTGGACAAAGCCTGTTCGTTTATTTGCCGTATGGTATTGGTCAGGACTTTTTCGATCCCGTAGACAAAGACGATTCGATTATTTGGCGTATGGCATAAGTCAGGACTTCTTCGGTCCTGTAGACAAAGCCGGTTCGTTCATTTACCGTATGGTATTAGTCAGGACGTTTACGGAGCCGTACTGTGCGTTGTCGGGACGTATAACGTTTTTATTCGAACTTTCCAGAGAAAAACTTCTTATTATCCGGACATTGTCTATTATACAAATTAAAATTGTCTTCGAGCATGTCCTGTTTTGTAGAATCATGTCACTGGTGATATTTTTTTCTGAATCGAAACTGTAAGTACATTTTTCATAAATTATATGTAACACTCACCGCGGGCGTTATAGGATTGCAGAATGTATATAAAAATACAATTACAATGTATTTGAAAAAATCAAATTTCATACTATCTTCAAAGCCAATCATATCGTTACTGACCTGGTAACTGCCAGTACCTCGCTTACTAGCCAGGGCGTTGCAATGCCGCCCGAAAGGCGAGCCCTGTTGGCTTCTCTTGGCAGTACAGAATTGTTAGCTAATTATCGTAGAATTGCGAGTCGGGAGCTAATCTTAATTGCAAATTCGTCAATTTCAAAGACTTAGTCGAGATCGAAGACGCAACCGAGTGTAAAAACAAATTAAAAGTCGGTTACCGAAATTATTAACAATCAAGTCGTGTCGGAAACTAAAGAAATAGCCCGTGCGCGTCGTGTGGCTGCTAATGAAAAGTTAAAGATAAGATAACAAGTCGTAACACGTTCCACAGACTAGAATCGGCGGAGAGAGAATTAAGTCGAGTTTATTGGCCATCTCATATGTCGTGTGCACGTCGATCGAACCCTGAAAAATGGTCATTATGGTATGGCGGGGCGCGAAATGGGGGGGGGGGGGGGGTCGTTACAGATGGTTCTCGCGGGCCATGGCACAGGGCGGTGAAACGACGGTAGACGGAAGCGGAACCAGCAACGGGACGTGCTAAACGCGAAAGTCGACGATAGCTGAGGGCGCTTATTGGTAAACCGCGGGTGGACAGAGCCGGGTAGCGCTACGCGATGAAACACGTAGGTTGGTATCATCCAGCCGCGCGGGGAGTAAATTAGGGATGGTTTCAGTCTGCCTCGCCAGTTTGACTCGGCACATTTTGACCCGGCACAGTTTGACTCCACGAATGCGACAGATGAGATCCACTATCTCTCTTTGACATTTGACACTGAGTTTGACAGAGAAAGAGTGACTCATCTATCAAACTTGCGAAGTCAAACTGTGCCGGGTCAAACTTGTCCGAGTCAAACAGTCGCGGGTCAGACTGTAACCATCCCGTAAATTAGACATGTTTTATATTGCGATGCAGATATATCGACTGAAACGATATTCAATCATCGTATTCGTCATCACGTTTAACTTTAGTCTCGCAATCCTACATTATTCTAAACCCTAGTCACAAAAATTTGAGAATACCAGAAAAAAACTCAATGCTTAGGTTGTTTTTAATAGGCTGTGATTTGTTAAAAATTCGTTGTAGAGCAACACTTTCATTACAGCCGAGCCAAGTGTCCTGAACCGGTTGAAGGCAGAAGCTGAAACAAAGGAGGAAAACGAAAATGCTGTCGAGGAAACAGGTTCGAAAATCACACTACGGTAAAAAATGGTTCTATACCACAAGTTTTAAAGCCCGATAATTTTTTTTATTTTACATTTTAGGAAAACCGAACGTTTTAATAGCGGAAAAAAAACAAAAAGCGTATCCCCGAAAAAAAACTCCGAGGTCCGGTGCGCCCATACGTCTTAACAACGACCGAGTTGTACAAAAAGGTTTGGATACTAGTAGAAATCCAAAATGTTGAGATGTTATTCAACATCGATTAAACTAGTAATTGGTTCTTTTTTTATCAGATTATTGTGGTAATGGCGAGGAAGATAGTCTTGAAGCACCTGACGAACCAGTGGACACGACCGAAGATCTTGACCATCCTGTGAATATTACTTATACCAACGATGCGTTACCGCAATTAAACATAACGTATCATCAGGGCGCTGAAAGCCCGTCAGGTCCAGAGACGCTAACAACCATTATTGACGATTCGATGTTGACGGATATGCTCGTTGCAATCGAACCGACACAACCGATTCAGGTTATTGATGGTAAGGAAAATTTCATTTTTTTCGGCGGTGTTAATGCGTACGCGTTCGGTTCGAAGCATATAAAAAAAATGTTTTATTCTTGGTGATTCCTTAAACGCTGTAACTTCTCAACAAGTGGTTGTAGAGCAATGGATAGGAAAAACAAAATAAAGCTCCAAACCTTAAGACTTTGATTTTGAATATTTTTATCATCGACCGTTTCCAAGTACAGTCCGAACTCCCAATAAGCAACTTTCCCCAGTTTCTCACTCGAGCGCTTCCCCCTGTCCGACTTGAACTCCAAGCGAAATAGAGTGGAACATGGAGTGTAAATTGATGTGTGCATGCGTGCGTGTTGATGTGTGCGTGCGTGTTTCTTGTTGAGAGAATCGCATGCGGAAAAGAGTGAGAGAGACAGACAGAGGTAGTGAGCGCGGAGCGCGCGCCGGGTGGTATGCGATGTATCAGAAAAACTCTTCCCCTTGGGGACTTTTGGTTGCTTATTGGGAGTTCGGAATGTAATCATAAAAAACCAACGGTAAGATTTCTTCTAGATTTTTGCCTGCCTTTCGGAAGCTTCACCGACTTTAATATATCCTTCGGTAAATCCATCTAAAATCTCTTTACACAGGTCAAAAAATCTAAGACTGCAGGCTGTTGCAGTTTTTTTAATTTCTATCTGAATAATTGAAATTATTATTTTTTGCTGAAAATCAGTAGTGTCGTCAATTCCAATAATGAGACACACACACACACATACACACACACACACACACACACACACACACGCAGTGGTGAAAAGCAACTTTAAGACTGCAGACTGTCGCAGTTTTTTCAATTTTTATCTGAATAATTTAAATTATTATTCTTTGCTGATTATCAATAATTTAGTCAATTCCAATAATGAGTACACTAAGAATATTTCGGTTTTTTTCAACTTTGAAGTATTACGCCCACACTCTCTTTTTCTTTCTCTCTCTCTCTCTCCCTCTCTCACACACACACACACACACACACACACACACACACACACACACATACACACACACACACACACACACACACACACGCACGCACGCACGCACGCACGCACGCACGCACGCACGCACGCACGCACGCACGCACGCACGCACGCACGCACGCACGCACGCACGCACGCACGCACGCACGCACGCACGCACGCACGCACGCACGCACGCACGCACGCACGCACGCACGCACGCACGCACGCACGCACGCACGCACGCACGCACGCACGCACGCACGCACGCACGCACGCACGCACGCACGCACGCACGCACGCACGCACGCACGCCCGCACGCACGCTCTCACACCCAAACCCACACCCACACCTACACACACACACATGTACGCACGCACGCACATCTGCCCGCCTACGTGCACACGCCTGCACCAGACACAGGTCAAAAAAACTTCAAGGCTGCAAGCCGCTCCAGTTCTTTCAATCGTGATCCGTCTAATAGAAATTATTGTTATTGGTAAAAATCAATTTAACGCTCAATTCTCTTCTAATTTACTTTTCAATGAATAATTTTTGTTTGGTCTGTTGGAACTACAAAGTACTCGACTTATCGGCGCCCTACAATATCGATCGATTGATCACTCGCTTGACTTGGATCACCCGTTTCCGCTGGGAATCCAGTCTAAAATTCGCTACCGTTCGGCGCGCACGCAGTGCTGTGTAAATCCGAATATATCTCTCGAATCAACGATAAATAAATATAATTACGTTTCAGCATAGATACGCCGCTGCTTTATTTACCTGCCCAACAGGTTATGGGCCCAGGCGACTAAATAGCGTGCGGTGAAATACGGTTTGCAAATTGCGAGTGAAAAACTTGGCGGCAACGTGGTTGCAACGTGTAGCGAAACAAGAGAGGAGTAATACGGAAAAACCGTTCGTTTTAGAGTCGATGAATGTGGACATTATAAGGCGTTATCGAAAATGACGACGCATATGAAGATCGAGCCGCTAAACGCGGAAAATTACGACACCTGGAAGATACAAATGGAGGCAATACTCGTGAAAAATGACACGTGGCCCTACGTAAATGGTACGACAGTAAAACCATCGGATGGATCAGCCAGAATTTCGGAGTGGACTAATAAAGACGCGAAGGCAAAAGCCGATATCGTTCTATCGATAAGTACATTGGAGTTAAACGTGGTTCGTGGGCTGGAAACATCGAGGGAAGTGTGGCTGAAAATCGAGTCAACGTTTCAGTCGAAAGGGCCAGCTCGGAAAGCAACGCTTTTAAAAACAATAATCTTGTCGAAATTAAAGGAGGCCGAAAACGTACGACCACATTTAACTGAGTTTTTCGAGGCGGTTGCAAAATTAAAAGAAATTGGTTTGGCGATAAATGATGAAGTGTTAACAATATTACTGCTATATAGTTTGCCTGACTCGTTCGAGAATTTTCGATGTGCGATCGAGACGCGCGATGAGTTGCCGAATCTGGAAACGTTGAGAGTGAAAATACTCGAAGAATATCAGTCGCGACGATCGGGTGAGAGTGGTGCAGAACCGAGTGCTATGTATTTGAAGAATGTAAAATTTCGTCAAAATAGACGCGCGCCAAACGAACATCGTGGAAAGTCGAACGACGAAAGATTTGAAAATCAAAGCCAAACCTCGAGAAAACTGCGATGTTATCGATGCGATAGAACCGGCCATGTTGCAAGGTATTGCAAGGCGAAATATCCGTCGAATTCGCAAATGAGTGCGCGACAGGTGGAGGACGACGAAAATGAATCGGTGTTTTCGGATAACGCGAGTGGAAATTTGGTGTTGTTAAACACAATCGAAACGGCAATGTACAATCGCGAGAATATAAGTGATGAAGTGTGGTGCCTGGATAGCGGATGTACCTCGCACATGTGCGCAAAAAGGAGCAAATTCGAGAAGATCGAAAATGCTAACAAAACGTTGAACCTAGCGAACCATAAATCTACAAGTATTACTGGTGCGGGCAACGTAAGGCTATCGGTGAGTAACGGCAAGAAGAAACAAAATATAAATTTCGAGAAAGTGTACTACGTATCGGATCTACGTACAAATTTAATTTCGGTGGCGAAAATCACCGATCGTGGATACGAGGTACGGTTCCGAGAAAAAGACGCGATTGTTACGAGCAAAGACGGAACGATAATTCTTAAGGCCGACAGAATTGGAAATCTGTATTATACGCGAACAGGAGACGGTCCGATAGAGGACGTAAACAAAGCCGTAGTATCAACAAGAGATACGACAACCGGGATAATCGAACGTCGAAAGAGAGACAATTCGACGAATAATGTGCCCGTTAATTCTACCGCGACAGTGCCGACGAAAGGTGTGAGTAATATAGACGAGTGGCATCATAGACTTGGACATTTAAACGAACGGGATTTGCGGAGTATGGCGAAGAGTGGTGTTGTGCACGGGCTAAAGTTCGGAGACAAGCAGCAAATGACAAAATGCGAGGTGTGTATACTCGAGAAACAGACTCGTCTCCCATTCCCGGAAAATAAAGGTAACCGTACAAAAGATTTATTGGAAATAGTACATACAGACGTTTGCGGTCCGATGAGAAACGCGTCACACTCCGGTGCAAGATATTTCGTAACATTCATCGACGAAAAGTCACGATGGTGTAAATCTTTTTTGTGAAAAATAAGAGTGACGTTTTCGGAGCATTTAAAAAATACAAAGCCGCAGCAGAGACATTAACGGGTAGAAAAATAAATGAAAAAGCAATGCAGTCTGATAATGGTAAGGAATACTGCAACAAAGAATTTGATCAATTTTTAGAGCAAACCGGGATCGCAAGAAGATTAACGGCACCGTATACCCCTCATCAAAATGGCCTGGCAGAGAGGATAAATAGAACTTTAGTCGAAATGACTAGATGTATGATGCGTAATGCTAGTGTTTCCCCGACGTTTTGGGCGGAGGCGGTAAATACAGCGTGTTATATAAGAAATCGGTGTCCGACGAAATCGTTAAACGGCGAAGTACCGTACAAACTATGGAGGGGGAAAACCCCCACGGTGGGTTATTTCCGAGTGTTTGGTGCAAAGGCATTCGTGTTAAATAAAAACAGTCAAAAGGGAAAATTCGAATCGCGATCGGAAGAAGGTGTTTCCATGGGCTATTCGAACGAATCAAAGGCTTATCGAGTGTGGTTACCGACGTCGCGTAAAGTAGTCACGAGCCGCGACGTAAAATTTGTAAATGAATTGACGTTCGAACGCGAATCCCAAGAATTCCTCGAAAATAAAAACAACGAAGCTCCGGACGGCTCCGAAATTAACAAAATTACCCAGAAGTCTTGAAAACGCTTAAACGAAAGGCAGTGGCCGTCGGGACTCCGGAGGCGTCCCGACCATCGAAACGAGGGAGAGGACGTCCACGATTAATCCGCTCTGGATCGGTTGGAAGGCCGAGAAAAATATCTCAATCTGTGGTAAGCGGTGACGAAGAGAATAGTGAGCAGAACGAGAACGACGACGAGGCGAGCGACACTGCTGATGATCAGCAACCAGCTGGAGAGAATCCGGACATAGACGACGAAGTATTCACAGAGTGTAACTTAACAACGACGCCCGATCCAATCACGTGGCAAGAGGCGAAGCAAAGCGAAGATGTTGAGGATTGGCGAATGGCTTTAGAAGACGAGTATCTCGCACAGATACGTAACAATACATGGGAGATTGTACCAAGACCGAAAAATCGCAAAGTCATAACAAGTAGATTCGTCTTCTGCACCAAAGAAAATGGATCTACTACAAGAAAGAAAGTACGTCTCGTTGCTAGGGGTTGCGCGCAACGACCAGGTGAAGATTTTCACGAGACATATTCTCCAGTGGCGAGCTCAACCTCAATTCGATTTTTAGCGGCGTTGGCGGCAGAACGAAGTTTAAAAATACACCAAATGGATGTCGTAACAGCATACGTCAACGGTGAATTAGAAGAAGATGTGTATATGGAAGTGCCAGAACAGCTGCGAGAAGTTCTAACGAAGGTCAAGACCGGGAAGCATGTCGGCTCAAGCCCGAAAACAATACGCAACAACAAAATCACGGAAATATCGGAACGCTGGCTGGCAGCACTAAACAAAAACGAAAACAATGTATGCCTGTTGAAAAAGGCTCTTCACGGACTGCGACAATCAGGCCTTCAATGGTATCGAAAAATTAAAGCGAGATTGAGGCAACTGGGTATGCAACCAACAGGACAAGACCCATGCTTGTTCAGATCGCAGCGAAAAAACCAAACGATGATAATTTCGGTCTACGTCGACGATATATTAATCGCCACAAACGACATGAACTGGATGAGTGAGATAAAACATTCGCTAGCGGAATCATTCGAAATAAAGGATCTGGGTCCCGTAAATCATTGCCTTGGGATCGAATTCCAACAGAGCGAAACCGACTACAGCGTTTGCCTAACGCAACGTCAATACACGAAAGCGATCTTAAGTCGTTTCGGGATGCAAGATTGCAAACCCGCAAAAACCCCGATTGACACTAACGTGCAATTAACGAAACCAACGCGAGTAAACGAAAGGATAATGGAGCAATATCCGTATCAGTGCCTCATGAGAGCCCTAATGTATCTCGCGGTGACTACGATACCCGATATATCGTATGCAGTCAATTTTATGAGCCAGTTCAACACAAATTATTCCGCAGAACATTGGGTGGCAGCCAAAAGAATTTTAAGATACCTACGGGGTACCACGGATCACGGACTCAAGTATCGAAAAACAGAAACACAACTTTATGGAGTAGTGGACGCAGATTGGGGAGCCAATACGGTTGATAGACGGTCCTATTCTGGATACGCTTTCATCCTCGCAGGGGCAGCAATATGTTGGGATGCCCGAAAACAACGCACGGTTGCATTATGAAGCGTAGAAGCCGAGTACATGGCAATGTCAGAAGCAACTAAAGAATCAATTTATCTCAAGAGTATACTACAAGATTTGCGCATACCGGGTGACCAGATAATACTATATAACGACAATCAAGGGGCACAACGTTTGGTCCACAACGCCGGTGTGCATCACTCAACGACGAAACACATCGACCTGCGGCACCATTTCATCCGAGATCATTGCGCGTCGGGTTTGATCAAACTGCAGTACATGCCTACTAACGAAATGCCAGCTGATATTTTGACAAAAGGGTTATCCGGACCCAAACATGTATTTTGCCAAAATGGACTTGGTATGATTGCATTGCGTAAACAAGGCTACTACTTTGTGGGGGAGTGTTGGAACTACAAAGTACTCGACTTATCGGCGCCCTACAATATCGATCGATTGATCACTCGCTTGACTTGGATCACCCGTTTCCGCTGGGAATCCAGTCTAAAATTCGCTACCGGTCGGCGCGCACGCAGTGCTGTGTAAATCCGAATATATCTCTCGAATCAACGATAAATAAATATAATTACGTTTCAGCATAGATACGCCGCTGCTTTATTTACCTGCCCAACATGGTCAATAACTTATATTTTGCGATAAAAAAACGTTGGTTACGTATAAAATAAAATAGAACAAGTATTTTATTCCTTAACAAAAACCTCCCATTGATTTCTTAAAAATCAACATTTAAAAAATTTTTTTGGATTCTTTGCAAAAGCGACTATTTATTCATTTAGATCAAGATAAAAAACATTGCGCCGGTTCGAACTTGTGACGGTTCCGTCAGGATACCCGGAGGCTAATAAGAAATTCATATATATTCGCACTGTATTTATTATCTGCAAACCAATTCGAAGTCAAGCTAAAAGTCCGGAATTTTCCAATCGTTTTTTGAAAGAAGTTCCTTTCTTTCGAGAAATGAATTCCTAAAAAATAATAAAAACCCTTCACAAAGAATACTTCTACGTATTTAGAACCATGCGTCTCTGATGCACAATCATTCTCTGTACGATCATTCGTTTCCGAACTATGAGTCATTAATGTTATAAGTTGAATCGCTGCTTCGATAGCTGATCGTTCAGCAATAAATCATAGTCTAGAGGCCCTTGAATTACTCAAATTGCAGAAGAAAAAGCAACGTAAATGAGTTTTCAGATCAATTGACTGAAAATGTATTAAAGTCCGTGGATCTGTTGAATGTCAAGCAAAAATTCAGAAAAACCTTACCGCTGGCTTATTATAATACTACAGAAGTGGTTAATGATACAAATATCAAAACTCATGGTCTTAAAACTAGAAGCTCGAAGCTCTAGTTACAGGCCAGGAACTAATCCTTCATGTCCTCTGTACATTGGTATGGTGATCCCAATATTTGTAACAATATAAAGCAGGTAATCTGAGTTTCGACCCGTCGAGGATTCTTACGGATATTGGGTCGAACAGAATCAGTGACAAAACGACTATATTCGAAGAAACCGACCAGTCGTTCCACACAAGTAACTTCGTGTTCAGTACTCCGAATGAAACTGGTATCTATAATTCCCTATCTCCTTTATCAAATCATCTTATTTAATCCACATCACAATATCCAGCATCCTTTTTTCTAATTATTCTCTGTCATTGCAAAGTATAACGCCGACGATGAGCAAAGGAAGGGTGCTTTGAACTGTATTCATTCATCATCGATATTCTCGTATTAGCATAGTATATTTTCCGTAGTCTATGAAGAGAGCGTAGAGACGCCTGTCGACAACGTTCCCGGCGATGATGCGACTTATACGTCCATCGACGTTACCCACACTATATCAAAAAGCGTTCTTCTCGCAAGCCTTTCGAATGAAACCGATGCCGAGTTTCACGACATCGACAAGTATCCTCCGAATAGCGTTCGAAGCTCTGGAAACTCAAGCAATTTTGGTATATAATAAGAAAGCACTCCTTATAAACTTCATATTTGCACCATTTTTGCTCACATTCACTATGTGAGATTAATTTTGTTTGCGTTAGCTTCTGCCGAACAGAACAGCGAGGGTTCAAGCTACTCGCCATCGGCAGATGATTCCGATAGCATCACAGCCCGTGACCTTGCGGATGAGGATAGAGGAAATGTAAATTCGTCTCGGACCTCGACAAACAGAGGAAAAGAAAATTCGTCGCTCGAAATTTCGTCGTCCGCTAACGTACCCGGGAAATCGACACGCGATGATGCAACCATGTTTGTAGCCGCAGAATGTGGGAAAAATTGTCACGATCGAAGATCGTTCTGCATGTACTGCTGTAGGATGCAGTCGAAATTGATCCGTCATCTCGAAGCGATGCACAGAGATGAAGCCGACGTGAAAAAATTCGCCGTCCTACCGAAGGGAAATGCTGAACGCCTAAAAATAATCGACACGATAAGAAAAAAATGCATGTTTGAGTTTAATACGAATAATGCCATAAACGACGGGGAACTGATGGTCTGTCGGAGACCGAGCTCGAAGGCACCGAAAACGGCAAACGATTATAAAGTTTGTCCCAATTGCAAAGGATTTTTTACGGCGGCCAATATAAGACACCATGCACAGCGGTGTTTTGGATTCAATGGGAAAAAAGGTAGAGTGCTATCGATTCTTGGTCGTCGAATTTTGGGTCGAATTCACGCAGAAGCATCGGAGATGCTAAGGAAAGAAATTTTCCCCATTCTTCGTGAAGACGACGTAGTCCGGCTTATTCGGTACGACCGGCTAATAATTTTATATGGAAACCGATTGTCGGCAAAATATGGTAATCTCCAACATCAGCATGACATGATTCGGTCCCATCTTCGGCTTTTAGGACGGTTCGGATGTGCGACGATGCAGTGCTCGCAATCCACGACATTGCTGGCTTTGACCCCAAGTCAAAATCGTATCAATCCCCTTCAATAGCTTACACTATCGGGTGTCTGCTAAAAAAAGTTGCAAGCCTTTATATCGTCGACTGCATTAAAAGAGAAGACGCGATACAAAAGTCTCGGATTGAGAATTTTTTGAAGCTTCTTAACGAAGAGCTCGCAGTTTCCGTGAACAAAACTGTTGCTGAGTCCCAAACGCTTCAACGACGACGGAAGAAGGTAGAGCTGCCGTCTGCAAGGGACATCCAGCTGCTACATGACCATTTAAAAAAAGAGCGGGAGCAGGCTTTCCGGGCAATGGGTCACGGATTTGACGCAAACGCGTGGATGAGACTAGCACAAACCACTTTAATCTCAATACAATTATTCAATCGGCGTCGAGCGGGGGAAATAGAACGAGTATCGATCGAAGACTTTCACGGACACGAAAGTATCAACGAAGAAGAATTAAAGTCTTTATCCGAAGAAAACCGAAAAATCGCCGGAAATTATGTGCGATTCACGATCCGTGGCAAGCTCAATCGAACCGTCCCAGTGTTGCTGACGATGGACCTTTTGAAATGCGTTGAGCAAATTCTGCAATATCGGACGGAGGCAAAAGTCCCGTCTACGAACCCCTTCGTATTTGGAATCCCTGGATCAAGCAAAACGCAAAACCCGCCATTCGTGGTTGAGGGCCTGTGCTCTCATGAGGAAATTTGTTGTGGAGTCGAACGTTACTTTCCCACACAAGTTAACAGGAACGAAGTTGCGCAAACACGTGGCAACGAATTGCATAAATCTCAATTTGTCCGAAAACGAAGTAGCCGATGTCGCCAAATTCATGGGACATGCCGATAAAATTCATCATGAGTACTACCGGCAGCCGATTGTAAGCCGCGAAATTTTGCGCATGACGAAGATATTCGAACTTGCGCAAGGAGGCGCTGACAATGAAACCGATTCCGACAGCGAAGACGAGGGCGAACCTTCCAATAAGGAAACTGCGGACGTATCGATGATTATACCGCATTCGGAGGACCCGGATGTATCAAAGTCTAAGAATCCGAAGAGACGTGCAAGTATGTGGTTATTTATCTTATTTATCTTACCGATAGCATTCAATGATAATACAATGAGGAATTTTTTTCTTGCCAGCATCGCCTTATGGACCAGTCCGCGAAAAAAAACGATGGTCCATCGCGGATAAAGATGCGGTCCACCGGATCTTTGAAACTTATTTTAAAACGCGGACGTTACCGTCGTTGAAGACGATAAAAAATGCATGCATCAACGAACCGACATTGAGAACACGTAAACCAGCTGTGATCAAAACGTGGATCTCCAACGAATATAAGAAATAAACCTCACGAATGCGAATTGAAGTTTCAAATATTTTGTAACAAATCGCCTTATTCTGTGAAATTCATTTAATATTTTTTATAATTTCAAATTGAGTTACGCCGGAGTGGAGTCGATTTTGTAGGTTTTTTTGCAGAATAAATTGCAAATATGGTAGTTAATCTTGTGACATTAAACGACATATTATTTTCATTCTACGTTCATATACAAAATCACATTTTATTTCATTCACACACCATTTGTTCCATCACATTTGTTCATCATAATTACACCGTTTTATTTAATCTCGTCTTTCACTCTCATTTATCCCATTCAATTCTTTATGCATTATCGTGTCGTTATTCGAAGCGTTAGTCGGCACCACGAGTCAATCCTTTTACATGTTGTTCCATCAGGGTTCCAGATCGAGTTTATCACCAATATTCATAAGCAGAGGTCGTTGCACATTAGGTCCGCGAATCAGTCCTTTTAAATATTATATCGTGGACACAATTATCATTTCCACATATTCAGTCTTATTATTTTTTCAGGTTCATCATTATTTTGTTAATTCATTTTTAATTATTTCAATTTCACTGTTATCTTAATCACCATCACTTTGCGCCGTCATTTTTATTATTATTGAGTCTCTGCTTTCGAGCCTCAGGCAATATCTCTTCTGGTTCCTTCTCATTCGAGCATGTTGTCCTCTTATCTTTCTGCTTGACTTTTACCACTTGCTCATCCTAAGGAATACCCGGTAGCGCAAGTCCCTTGTGACGAAGCTATAGGGTCGGCGTTGTCTTCAACGTCAATCGTTTTTGTACTGAGTGATTGCTTTTCTTAAATGATAGTTCTCCTACATCTTAGAATTGCAATAGCGTCTACCAGGACGACAAACAACAGATACTGGCGCGTGTCAGCCCTTTTCTGAAATAGGAATAAGCTTCTGCAATATGCCAACGTCCTGAAAGATGCCATTCCACCTACAAACGAAGTCGAGATTTCGGCTGTTAACAGAACTTCATACGTATAGCGAGTGTCATCAGGACTACACTGGTAGGCTTATTGATTGATTTATAGTATTTAAGATAGCTGTGTATTTATGAACACGAACTTTCAATCAACTTTGAGATAAAAGCCAGAGTATATCGTACGTAAGGGAAAACGCACGATTATATTTCTTTATCATACGGTATTTGTAAGGACATTACGCGCTGCGTCCCAAATGATTTTACCGCAATTTTCCGTCCGAGGATAACATTCGACCCCGAGTTTTTGCGTGTGAATTACTCATTAAGGACTAGATGGATTTGAAAAAATCGCCAAAAATCTCGTAATTGGAGGAATGATAGTTCTTAATAGAAGAATACTGTATTGATTATTTATGAATTTTCCACTACATAATTTAGTGGTTATACATTTACGAATTTAACACCGTCGCTTATGCAAAAACAGCTTCTGTAGACTTTAATGATTGAAAAACGAATAAAGCTCAATCCCCGTAAATAAAAAAACATTAAGATTTGCGTAGGAATTGATTAAAGTAATGAGGAGTATCACCCGAATCGTTGAAACAGTTGCACTGTCACTGATAAAGCGTCAGTCAACCACACGCCAGTATCGTAGAATTTGACTTCAATTATTATTAAAAGTATTATTTTATTAAAAGTAGTAAATTGCCACTTTGAAGTGTTAATTTGTTATTAGTTTAGCCATTGTGAGGCTAAACATGTATGACATGATCGAGACTTGTAAATCCACGATTCACCCATTTTGGGTTAACTTTTTGCCCGACGGTCTATCCCGTAAGCCTGTAATATGAAATCCAAATCAATACATAAAGAATGCCTTGCTTTCAGTTGTGCAATCATTTGATAGACAAAGACGGTCCGTTTATTTCTCACACAGTATTTGTCAGGACTTTTTCGGTTCTGTATTGTGTTTTATCGCGATACATAATACTTCCTTTTGGACGATCTTCGAAACACAACACCAAACTAAATAGATTTTTTTCGGCAAACAATTGTCAATGAGGCTTCTTCAATGATATATTTAAGAGTACAAGCTAGATATTTTCACCTGACGGCATCTATACTATACCTCGTACGGCGTGGTCTGAAAGAATGGTTCGATTATATTATTCGTCAGGTAATATTTGTCAGGGCAGTATAAGCCGCTGATTGTATGTTGTTGGGACATACGGTATCGACTCAATTTTTGGTTGAAGCATAACATTTAACCGCATTTTTTTAAAATTACTTGTTGATATGATGAGTTCTCATTAATGTATAAACCATTCAATCAAATAATGGTCAAGTGTGGGCTTCACTATCTGGGATCTTCATAATATTGACACAGGTTGAAGTGCCTGTTGAAAAATAAATCTTCAAGTTTTTTCAGATTCTTTTTCTATTATTTTGGCAACTGTCGATTGAGGTATTTTCCGTTTTCCGTTTTTTTCAAGTATTTTTTTTCACATGCTTACGCTATCAAAGCAATGTCTTGAACGTTTTTCACCAACGTAGAATTTTCTTAGCTTTAAAAAAACCATTAGTTTTTCATTGTGACCCTTGAAAATCCATTAAAATGAAATTTGAAACTTAAAAAGGTTTTTTCCGGCCGTTTGCTGGATAATGGAAATTTTTCTAAGACTGTTTTCGGAAAGAAAAAATGTCCTAAAAAAATGTCACGGGACATACGTATTTTTCGAGTTGGGTTCTCCGTAATTTCCCTTATAATTTATCGAAGAACAAGAATATAAAGGATTTAAAAAGTCTAATTTTCCAATATTTCTCGTTTCCCACGTCGTTTATTGCGACGATACAAATATTTTGGATCGTTCCTTTAGAATTTATATATCAGTTTTCATCAAGAATCACAACGACCTTGAAGGATATTGAAAATTGTAATTCCACCAAACCGTCACCTGAAAAAAATTGACAATCTTCGAATCGTTTATATAAAACTTTCCTTTTTTGATTAATTGCAAAAAACATACGAGCAACCCAACTTCAGAAAGACATATGTACTGTGAAATTTTCCCAGTTTTCCGAAAAGAAGAAAGTCCGAAAATTTGGACAACGGCTGAAAATTGCTTTTTAAGTTTCGAATTCGATTACAATGGAATTCCGAGGTTCGAAATGGAAAATCGATATTTTTTTCAAAAAGTTGAAACAATTTCACGTCAACTACAGATCCTTAATATTTTTTTCATCGGCGTAAGCATGTAGAAAAAATACTTGAAATAATCTAAATAACCTAAATTCAAAATACCTTAATTGACAACTGCTAAAATAATGGAAAAGAATGTGAAAGGATTCGGAAATTTAATCTTTAATATGCACGTCAAGCTGTGTAAGTATCATAATAATCCGAGATAGTA
The DNA here is from genome assembly GCA_963971145.1 of Sussaba pulchella. Classification (NCBI taxonomy): domain Eukaryota; kingdom Metazoa; phylum Arthropoda; class Insecta; order Hymenoptera; family Ichneumonidae; genus Sussaba; species Sussaba pulchella. Next base: position 4,283,931 of record OZ020172.1, read on the forward strand.
ACGTCCAAAGGTCTCCGGCATTTGACGGAATGGGTCATATATAAAATACTGTGCTATAAGTTGTGCAGTAATTTTATAGACGTGTACGGTTTGTCTATGGATCATACGATATTTCTCCGAAGATTTTCATTTCCATACTATGAATTGTCGGGACACATAATGCTTTGATTCAAACTGTCGTTGGAGCACAACATTGAGCTAAACATTTTTCTTGTCGAGTAATTGTAAATTTGAGGAAATTGTTCGCGTGCAGATTGAAGCTCAGGATGTTCAATATTCCAACAGATCAATAAATCGAATTAAAATGCTCAGAAAATGAATGTACCGAATCGTCATTACTCCGAATGACAATGTCTTGAATGATTTAAATTCCGAAACCGTATAAAGTGCGCATAGCTTGTTCGACGGCGCGAACCTTACGAGATCAAACGAGCTTCGGTACTATACTTATAATACACTGTTGAAATTTTCGTCGTCCGAGACACCGCCATTTAGAGCCATGCCAAGTCGGTACATTCATTTTCAGAGCATCTTAATCTGAATTGCCGATCTTTCGGGACATTGAATATTCGAAACTTCGATCTGCATTCCAATAAATACTTGACATCCGAAATATTTCCAGTCGGATGCTGTGCTTCGGAGACAGTCCAGAACAAAGCACTATGCGTCCCCGCAACACACCATACGAGACCGAAAAAGTCCTGACAGATCCCGCATTATAAATAAACATGAATTCTTTGTCAATGCAACGGCTATGCAGCTTACCAAATAATTGTATCAAACACGGACGAGCATATCACATTTACCAATCATGGACGTTGAAAACTTTTAACCAGTTTTCTTCAAATTTACGGTAATGCCGAAAAAAACCCTTGTATGGGGAAGCAAAACGTTCATGAAAATCCTCCCTTATAGGTTGAACAAAGCTTGAAAATGCTTCATACGCAGCGCAATTTTATGTTTTACAATTATTAATTCCAATAGGAATTTCTTTATTTATAACAACGTCTCAGGGAGTTCTGAAACCTTTTCGTTTTGCTTAAGAATGTGATTTGATTTATTTCTCTCCGATGAATAGGATAGACCAGATATATTACTCGGAGTACCTCGCGCACGGTTCAAAAATAATCAATCGACCTGTAATTCATGAATTGGTTTTTAACATGAGAAACAAAATTAGGTGAGCAAAAAATGATGTCTTCTTTTGAGCACTATTAGCACGAGAGTTGACGAAATAAAGATTGATTCGAATAAAAAATGACAAGCTGCGGCCGGGTTCAGGTGCGATGGTTCACAAACTAAAAAAATACATTTTTAAACAATGACGTTTGTTCAGTGTGAGTTTCTGAACCGACCAGTCCCAGAATCATGCACCCCGATAATGTTTGGTGCCGGGGTAGAAAACGTAGGGTAGTATCTAGTTATGCGTAATCGAAACTATTTTGAAACCGAATTTCAAGATTTTCACATATGTCTATGGATGAGTTAACTTCCGATAAAAAGTACTATAATCCTTCCAAGTGTTAACCACAATTAATGAAGAAATTTCTGATAACAATTCCGATATCATAAAAATATAACAATAATGATACTGACTGTCAGGACCGTCCTGAGAAACACAGAGTATTCGCATATACAAAAAAATCCTTGTTAATAATTTGGGCAGTCCCGAGAAACACCGAGTCATCACGTATGCAAAAGACCGATTGTTGATAATTCGTCACTGTCGGGACTATCCTGATAAACAGTAAAAGTTCAAATGATATAGTTTCCATGTATAGGTGTTTGTGAAGCCAAGTCCTGGGAGTATACAAAATTAAGAAAAAATTGTCCGGGCGGACCTGGTAAGCACCATGTGTCCCGATAACATCCAATTCGTATTTGGAATAGTCCGGAGGAATGCCTAACCACAAATATATTATTATATATTATTATATATGGGGCATTCCATGGCATTCCGGGTAGTCGCGTACCCTTGACTCAAAATTTTTGTCCCGTTATTTTTCCTATTATTCTACATTGAAAATGAAGAGACACGTGTTTCGGGGTTTGCCGTTTCCAGCGCCCGCTATTGAGATGCAGTAGATTGAAGGTTTCCAATTATTGACGATATTTCGAATTTCAAATCGATATATCTCGACAACCGCCAATAATAATTAAAAAAACCAAGGTAGCTTTTTCTTTTGTTTTTACACGGTCTATGCAATAAAAATAAGTACAATTTTGTTGCACTGTTTGAACTATTATTAATTAACAATTAATCGATTAAACATTGAATATCTCAAAAAACACTTATTTGATTTTTCTTATTTTTTTTCCTAAATTCTATGAATAAAAACGAAACGATTGAGACCAGTCTCTATTTAGCTATGGACTTAGTTTGGAAGTTACAGATTTTTTTGTGATAAAAAACACGTTTAATTCGGTTCATTTCTCAGCGATAATTCATATTGCACTGGGAACTATTGGCCGCTCGTTGTAACGAAAATGGTAACATATATACGCATACATAAGCATATATTAGTATACAGATATAAATATATGGAGGATTCCACGGTGAAACTGGAAGCTGCATACCGTTGAATCAACATTTTTGACCCACGATTTTTTATGTTGATATACGTCGAAAATGAAGAGACACGTGTTTCGAGGTTTGACGTTTTTAGCGCCCGTTATTGAGATGCAATGGAATTAAGTTTTTCAATTATTGACGATATTCGGTATTTCAAATCGATATATCTCAACAACGGCCAATGATAAATTAAAAAACCAGGTAAGCTTTTTTTTGTCTTCACACGGTCTTTGCGCTAAAGATATGTACAATTATGTTACACCGTTTGAACTATTATTAATTAACAATTAATCCTCTCAATATTGAATATCTCTTAAGAGATAGAAAATGATAATTATTTCTAGTCACACACACGTACACATATATATAATTAACGGTAGTAATGATTAAACGTGTTTTTCATGACGAAAAAAGCTGTAACTCCTAAATGAAGCCAACGGAAAAATTGAGCGGGGTCTTTTTGTTTTTATTTGAGGAGTAAAATAGAGGAAATCAAAATGGCTGTTTTTCGAGATATTCAATATTTAGACGATTAATTGTTAATTAATAATAGTTCAAACGGTGTAACATAATTGTACATATCTTTATCGCAAAGACCGCGGGAAGACAAAAAAAAGCTTACCTGGTTTTTTAATTTATCATTGGCCGTTGTTGAGATATATCGATTTGAAATACCGAATATCGTCAATAATTGAAAAACTAAATTCCATTGCATCTCAATAACGGGCGCTAAAAACGTCAAACCCCGAAACACGTGTTTCTTCATTTTCGACGTATATCAACATAAAAAATCGTGGGTCAAAAATGTTGATTCAACGGTATGCAGCTTCCAGTTTCACCGTGGAATCCCCCATATATTTATATCTGTATACTAATATATGCTTATGTATGCGTATATATTGTAACGGTATTTCTACCTTGTTCTACATATCCGTCGGGATAGACGGTAGTTTAGACTCGAGTGGGTAAAAGAAACTGGTGTAACACGGTATAAAACAATAGTTTGTGTATATTCTGTTCAGTCGACGCCTTTTGGGTGGCAACCTGTCGTACAATGTATCTCCCTAGCGCTTCTTAGGTGTTGAATAGCGATACGGTTACGCCGCGCGCCTGTGGTATGACGACCCGCGATACAGTTCCGCCGAGCGCCTGTCGTAAGACGACCCGCGATACAGCTACGGCTGGCCCGAGCCCCGGCGCTCGAGGGCCTCGCCTGACGCGACGCGGCTGCTGGACTGTGGAGAGGGGTCTAGGGTGGTAGCTGGACACCCGTCGCGGTCCGCTGTCCCCACCGTGCCGCCGAGAGCTCTTCCGTTGATCGAAGGAAGGCTCCTTCTGTCTCCTGAGGCCCTGATACTTCGGCTTCTCGTTCGGCTCGCCCGGGCTCTTCCTTCGGGCGTCCTCGTCCTTCCCTGGTTGTCCTAGTTGATCCTTCGGTTGGCGGCTGGTGCTCCCTAAAACAGAGTGCCTTTTCTTCGCTCGATCGGCTCTTTTTATACTGAATCACGGGCTCTTGCTCGCCCGTGATTCGTTCTTTCGCGAACCCCCACTCGCTCCGGTCCAGTCGGTTTCCCTCGCTCGTTCTTTTTGAAGCCTAACTGCCCTAGGTTTGTTGTGTTATTGTAGCTAAGACGCGGTATTCTTTTTGAAGCCTAACTGCCCTAGGTTTTATTATGTTTATTGTAGCTACGGGAGGTGTAACGGCGTCGGTACTGTTACATTGCCCCCTCAATTTTTGTTTGGAACAAATGAAAATTTTACTACTTAACATTGGACGGGTTTCTCGGAACTTCTCTTATTTATAAATAACAGGACGCGGTATTTTTATTTTTCTGGATTTATTTCGACGGTTGGATGTAATCGTTTATTTTGATTATTATTATTATTATTATTATTATTTTTTTTTTTTTTTTTTTTTTACATTTCTTCCATCGCTCCCGGGTTCCCTCACCCCTCGTTGACCTCGTCGCCGCTTTCTTCACCGATGCTCGAGCCTAGTCCACTCGATGTGTCGCTCGAGAAGCGCCCGTCTTCCCACTCCATCCCCTCTTCTTCGTCGTCGCTGTTGTCGAGGTTGTCGTCGTGCCCCTCCCGTTGCCGGTCCTCGCACCCCTCGCAGCGGTGTTGGTCTAGGAGCCCGGGGCCGTCCGCACCCCACTCGAAGTATGGGGGGTTGTCCCCTGGTCGGATGCACCCCGCCTCCGCGAATACTTCCTGGGCCTTCGCGGTGCCTCCGTCCCCGTCGACGATCCAAAAGACGCCGTACCGGGCCTCCGCATGTGTCGGCTGTGGCATCACAGTTAGCCACCACGGGTGTGTCGACATGACGCGCCGGACGAGGTTTGTTTGCTCTCGTGTGTACTCTTGCCCGGTGGGCCTCGCACGGTGCAGGCTGATACAAATCGCCATGAAGGGAATGGCGTAGGTCCAGCGTGGCGGCCGGCGCAAGTCGCCGATCGCCGCCATTGCTGGTACCCCCCAATCGCCCAGCCACACCGGCGTTGACCCCACCTCGTCCGGCTCGCCCTGCACGATCGCGCGAAAGCCCGTTCCTGCACTTACTTGCCAAATCACGGAGGCCCCAGCCACCACGTCCTGGGGTTCCAGGGGACCCCACAGCTCTCCTTCCCTTGGTGCCGTCTGCAGATGGTTTAGCACCCCGTCCCTTGTTCCGTGGGGGTCCCCCAACTGGACATAAATCCGGTTGGGGTTGGAGACCGCCACCACCCGTACGGCCTCATAATCCCCCGTGAGGTTCGTTACGGGGCGGTTCCTGAACATTTTTTTTTTTTTCTTTTTCTTCTTCTTTTCTTCGACTTCGCCGTGTGTGGATGATCTTACGTTTTTTTTTTCGTTTTCTTGAAGATCGGTAGCTCGATAAGGTTTTCTTTCAATTTTTATTTCACGTTATTATTTCGTTTCTTTTTTTTTTTTTCTTTTTATTTTTCCTATGATTTGTATTGCACGTCAGCTCTGTTTGCTGATTTGCGTTTGACTAACGGTTCTCGGATCCGTCGATCCGTCCTCGTTCCCCCCCGGGCACCAGTCCTTAATATTATCGTCCGTTAAGACGATGATACCGTTGATATCTCGGGGATATTTTACACCCCACCGTGTCCTCTTGATTCCGCGATATCGCCGCTCTTCCGGGATTTCCAGCCCCCTCAGCCTCCAGGGCTGCTTTAGATCGACCGCCACCCGCTCGGTTTGACCCGTCGCGATTTTTCCCATCTTTTTGGTTCCTATGGGATTTTTTTGACTGTGGCTTGGTCGTTTTGAAATTTTGCGCATGGGCCCTCGCGGTCTTTTTCCCCCGTCCGGTATCTCTCGGTCAGCCCTGTCATGCCCTCTTGCGATCCATTGCTCCCGCACGCCGGTGGTTTACCCCTCGTGGTGTTACCGATGGTGTGGTAATTATAGATCGATCGATTAGATCACTGGGCCCTCGCGTCGACCATCTCCCCCTTCCGCCGTGCGCCACCGGTGTCGTCCCTAGCGGTCCGTTCGTCGCGCTGGCCCCGTGTAGTCTCTTCCCGCCGTGCACCGCTGTCGTCGTTTGGTGCTGGCTCCGGTTTCTCGTCGTTTGACGTGGATCGGTAATGGCTCAACAGGTTCGCATGGAATTTTCCTCGTATCTTGCCCGTTGCTGGATCCTCGAGTAAATATGTGGCCAGTCCTACGAGCTTCTTTATGCGGTATGGGCCTTCCCGCAACGGTAGAAATTTCGACGTGATTTGTTTTAATGGATCGGAGACGTTTAGAGCCTTAACCAATACGAGTTCGCCCACCTCGAATCCGACGAATCGTCTTCCTTTGTCACATCGCTCCGCTCTCATTCGTCCTTTCCGAGCCATTCTCTCTCGTACGATCTCGAGCTTCGCCTCATATGTTATAGGGTCTTCCTCTTCGCTCGCGGGTATTCCGAGCCATTGGTTCCATAGCCGGACTACCTTTTTTCCCGATTGGAGTTCCGCCGGTGGATATTCGGTTGTCTCATGGTGCGTCTCGTTAATACAGTCTTGTACTACTTGCACCCATTTAAACCATCCTCCGTGGTTCTCCTTGAGGAATGTTCGGAAAAATCGACCTAGTTCTCGATTTACCCGCTCGACGATGTTCCCCTGAGGATGACGGATCGATGAGTACACTGCCTGGATACCAGCATCTTCTAATTTCTTCAACCATGTTTTCGATGTGAACTGCGTCCCGTGATCGAACTGGATGCGTTTCGGTTTGCCGAATGCGGGGATATAGCTATCGAAAAGCCTTTTCACGACCGTCGCGGTATTAGCTTTTCTCATCGGGAATAATACCACGTATTTCGTAAAGGCGTCGATGGTCACTAGGATGTGTTTGACCCCGCCGATAGATGTCGGTAATGGTCCGTAGAAATCGATCGACACTAGATCCCCGGGTCCCGCCGGGAGAATATTTTGAGTCGCTGCATAGCTTGTTTGGGTCGCCACCTTATTCCGCTGACAGTCGTCACACGTGGCGAGGATCTTACGGACCCTCCGTGCTAGATGTGGCGTCGCGAAATCCTCGTCCAGCATCCGGAAACACTTCCTGGCCCCGAGATGACCGTACATCTCGTGGCATTCTTGTACCAGCTGCTCGACCATAGCCCCCGGCAGCGCCACCTTCCATGTTTTGGTCCGTGATTTCCGTTGCAGGATCCCATCCTTTAGTCGATGTCGTTGCAGCTTCTCTCCTTTCTCAAGCTGATCCATGATCATCCGTAGGTCCTCCTGTTCTCGCTGTAGTCCGCTGAGATTGCTCATTTTCTTCACCAACCCTGAGGATGGTTGTTTCGCCAACGCAGCAGCGATAACCACGGTTTCCTTGGGTGTTCCACCGATGCTTCCTCCCTCCTCCGTTGGCCTGCTCAAGGCGTCTGCGACCACATTCTTCTTCCCTTCAATATGATCGATACGCAGATCGTAATCCTGTATTGCTAGGGCCCACCGCATGAGTCTCTCGGATGAAAATCGACATGTACGGAGAAACGTCAATGCCTTGTGGTCCGTCGCGATTTCGATAGCTGCTCCGGCGAGATAGGTCCTGAATTTGTTTAGGACCCACACGATAGCTAATAACTCTTTTTCGGTGGTCATGTACCCCAGCTCCGCGCCCTTGAGTGTGCGGCTGGCGAACGCGATCACTTCCTTCTCCCCTCTGTCGTTGATCTGTGACAAGATAGCACCGAGTGCGTAACCGCTGGCGTCCGTGGTCAGATGGTACGGTTTTGTGGGATCGGGATACCGTAGGATGATCGCGTCACAGAACAGCTTTTTCACTTTTTCGAACTGTTCTGCTTCCTTCGGGCCCCATTTCCATCGTACTCCCTTCCTCAGCAGTTCCAACAACGGTGCCGTCTCGTGTGCGTGTCGGTTGGTGAATTTCGTATAAAAATTCACCAACCCCAAAAATCCCCTGAGCTGACGGATGTTCCTCGGTGTCGCGTATTCCTGGATAGCCTTGATCTTTTCGGGATCCGGCTGGAGGCCCTCCGTTGTGAGGATGTGCCCGAGGAATACTACTCTTTCCCTGAAGAAATGTGACTTCTTGAATTTCAGCGTCATCCCGTGTTGCTCGAACCGCTGAAATAGGGTTTTTAGGTGTCGTAGGTGCTCCTCCACCCCTTCGGAAAGAACCAGTAAATCGTCGACGAAGTTGATGACGAAACCCAGTCCCTCCAAGACGATATCGAGTGCCCGAATGAGTGCCGCTGTGCTGGTTTTTAGGCCAAACGGCGTCACGGTAAATTCGTAGCACTTCCCGTTGTTCTGGAACGCCGTGTACTTCCGGGAATCGGGGTGCAGCGGGATTTGCCAGAAACTGCTAGTGAGATCAAGGGTAGATAGTACCGTCTTTCCTCCACACCTCTGGAAAATCTCCTCGATGGGTGGCGCGTTGTTGTAGTCGCTCACGAGATAATTATTTAGTTCTCTCGCGTCGAGACACAGCCGGACGCTCCCGTCCCCCTTGATCACCGGCATCAGTGGGTTGATGTAGACGCTCTGCGACTTCTGAATGACCCCGTACCCCATCATCCGTTGGATCTCTTCCTCCACCTTTCCCCGCTGTGCCAGGGGGACCGGATATGCTCGATGGAAGTACGGGTGTGCATCCTTCAGGCACAAGCGGTGTACGTACGCAGAGACCCTTCCCGGCCTCTTGTCGAACACCCCACGATGCTCAAGGACAATCCTCTTAAAGGCCTGTATGGTCCTGTCGTCCGTCCCCTTCTCCTCCTGCATTTTCCGGTCGAATTCTTCTTCCGTCAACTCCCAGTTCGTCTCCTCCGTTCCCTGCTGCACCATCGTGCTGCAGGTCAACTCTCGTTGGCCCTTCGTCTCCATCGGTTTTCCTCCCCTTTTCCATTCCCCGTCTACTAGGACCGCTATCGTCACTCCTTGTACCGTGACCTCACCCTTCACGGAATCTACCGAGATCCCTAGGCTCAGCATCCCGTCGATGCCGATGAGCGCTGGTCGGAGCAACTTCGGTATGACGAGCATCGGTACTCCACCTTTTGTGTCCTGTACCCGTACCTCGACCATAAGTTGTTGCCGGACCCTACCCACCTCTCCCCCGAATGCACCCACAACCTTGGTGCAGGTCACCGGTAGCACCGGCTGTACTTGGAACTGGGAGAGCTGTTGTTGGTACAGCTCCTCGGATACACAACTCACCTCGCTGCCGCTATCGACCAACGCGGTGGTGTGTACCCCTGAAAGTTGCACCGCGATCTCCGGGCATCTCGGATACTGACCTCCGTACCACCTTCCTCCCTCACGACCCTTTTCCTCGTGCAGGAATTCCCGTGGATCTTCGAAGATAGTGCTAATCCGTTTTTCCCGCGGCTCCCCGGTACCGTTCCAGCCCTCCGTCCGTGCGATTTCCTTCTCCTCACTCTTCTTCTCCTTCTCCTTGTCCTCCCCTTCTTCGCTCTTCCTCTCTTCGCTCTTCTTCTCTTCATTCCTCCTCTCTTCGCTCTCCTCCTCTTCATTCTTCCTCTCTTCGCTCTTCTTTTCTTCGTTCTTCTTTTCTTCGTTCCTCTTCTTTCCGTTTCTTTTCTCCTCTTTCCCCTTCCTTCCTTTACCACCTTTCCTCGTCCTCTCCGGCGCCCTCCGCCCCTTCGGCTGCCCTTCGGGTGCCCCTCTCTCCATTGCCATCGTCCTTCCGCCTGTTTCCTTCACGCCTTCCGTTGCGTCACCCCTCCGTCCTTTGCTTTTCTCCCCTGAGGCTCCGGACGCAACGATTATGCGTTTCCCGAAGGCTCCTGCGGTCGGGATGGTCCTTGACCGTCCCTCGGTCCCCCGGGAGGCGCTGGAGCGGTCCAAGGGGATCGTTCCTCCCTTGTGCCACCGTCTCGTCGCTCATTCGCCGACCATCGATCCTCCCTTCTTGGAGGACGATAGTCTTGTCTTCCCCGGGGGGGAAAATCCGATCGGTTACGGTCGTTTGATCTCCTCTGGGTGTTCAACGGTCCCTCGAGGTCGATGTTCTCCAGGAGCTCCAGGAACTCCCTCGCGGTCCTCGTCTGTCTGCTACGGACCGCTGATCGTACCTCCTCGTCGAAGTGACGGGCGAGACATCGGATGATTTCCTCGTCCGTCTTCTTCTCGGCCAGATCCCTGGCATTCCCGAGCATCAGAGCCGCGTACTCGGCCTTGGTGCGACTCTGCTCGTGTGCACGGTAGCACCCGAACTCGAGGTTTCGTCGGACCTTGTGCTGCATCTCGCGTGTCCAGTACCGACCCGTGAACGCCTCCTTGAACGACTCCATGTCGGTGATTTCCTCCCTGATGAGGTGCCACCAGTCCTCTGCGGTGCCCTTGAGCGCCTCAGCCAGCACGCACCTCAGCTCCATCCCTGCGGTTGCGTAATAATCCTCCAGGTCGTGGAGGAACGCCATGGGTCGCTGTTTCCCATCCGCCCGGAAGACCGGTATCTTTCTCTTCACCGTCTGGATACGGGTGACTCCTCCACCATCCCCGAAAGTCGTCCCGAACGTGAGGTTACTCTCTGTAACCCGGGGACGCTGCTCGAGTTGCGCGATCCTTACACCATGCTCCTCTAGGGTGGCCTGGTTACGTCGAATCCGCTCCACAGCCTCCTGGATACCCTTTCGAATATCCTCCCGCGTGACGATCGCCTCCGCGGCTTGCTCCTGCAAGGCTGCGCTCGTCTCTCGCTGTGCGTCTTCCGCCCTCTTGAACCTCCGGTCGAGTCTCTCCTCCAGACCCTGGAAAGTGACGGTAACCCGGGACCGAAGCTGGTCCTGCGAGTCCTCCATCCTTTTCTCGCACGTTGCGAACTGCGTCCGCATCTCCTCTCGTATACCTCCGATGGCAGCCAATACCTGCGCCAGTGCCGGCTCTGTCTCCACCGGGGTTACCTCATCAGAGAGAGGGGGGTGTGTCGTACCGTCCCCCTCCTCGCTATTCTCCCCCTCACTCCCCCCTATATTGGAGAGTCCCCCGATCGTTCGTCGGTTACCGCGATCGCGTAGGAGGGCGTCTGCAGTCGTAGACTCCCACTGCAACGATACCCCCTCCGTTTCCCCCTCCTCAGGGGTCGCCGTCGGTCTATCTCCCTCCATTACGGTTTGTCGGACAATTCTTCTTGCAAACCGAGACCGATATTCCATACCCTATGTCCTACACCGGTTGACGCCCCTTCACCCGCTCGAGTCCCTGTTCGGGCGCCAAATGTAACGGTATTTCTACCTTGTTCTACATATCCGTCGGGATAGACGGTAGTTTAGACTCGAGTGGGTAAAAGAAACTGGTGTAACACGGTATAGAACAATAGTTTGTGTATATTCTGTTCAGTCGACGCCTTTTGGGTGGCAACCCGTCGTACAATGTATCTCCCTAGCGCTTCTTAGGTGTTAAATAGCGATACGGTTACGCCGCGCGCCTGTGGTATGACGACCCGCGATACAGTTCCGCCGAGCGCCTGTCGTAAGACGACCCGCGATACAGCTACGGCTGGCCCGAGCCCCGGCGCTCGAGGGCCTCGCCTGACTCGACGCGGCTGCTGGACCGTGGAGAGGGGTCTAGGGTGGTAGCTGGACACCCGTCGCGGTCCGCTGTCCCCACCGTGCCGCCGAGAGCTCTTCCGTTGATCGAAGGAAGGCTCCTTCTGTCTCCTGAGGCCCTGATACTTCGGCTTCTCGTTCGGCTCGCCCGGGCTCTTCCTTCGGGCGTCCTCGTCCTTCCCTGGTTGTCCTAGTTGATCCTTCGGTTGGCGGCTGGTGCTCCCTAAAACAGAGTGCCTTTTCTTCGCTCGATCGGCTCTTTTTATACTGAATCACGGGCTCTTGCTCGCCCGTGATTCGTTCTTTCGCGAACCCCCACTCGCTCCGGTCCAGTCGGTTTCCCTCGCTCGTTCTTTTTGAAGCCTAACTGCCCTAGGTTTGTTGTGTTATTGTAGCTAAGACGCGGTATTCTTTTTGAAGCCTAACTGCCCTAGGTTTTATTATGTTTATTGTAGCTACGGGAGGTGTAACGGCGTCGGTACTGTTACAATATGTTACCATTTTCGTTACAACGAGCGGCCAATAGTTCCCAGTGCAATATGAATTATCGCTGAGAAATGAACCGAATTAAACGTGTTTTTTATCACAAAAAAATCTGTAACTTCTAAACTAAGTCCATAGCTAAATAGAGACTGGTCTCAATCGTTTCGTTTTTATTCATAGAATTTGGGAAAAAAAAATTAGAAAAATCAAATAGGTGTTTTTTGAGATATTCAATGTTTAATCGATTAATTGTTAATTAATAATAGTTTAAACAGTGCAACAAAATTGTACTTATTTTTATTGCATAGACCGTGTAAAAACAAAAGAAAAAGCTACCTTGGTTTTTTTAATTATTATTGGCGATTGTCGAGATATATCGATTTGAAATTCGAAATATCGTCAATAATTGGAAACCTTCAATCTACTGCATCTCAATAGCGGGCGCTGGAAACGGCAAACCCCGAAACACGTGTCTCTTCATTTTCAATGTAGATTAATAGAAAAAATCATGGGGCAAAAATTTTGAGTCAAGGGTACGCGACTACCCGGAATGCCATGGAATGCCCCATACGTATATGTATATATTGTGATGTGGCGGTCACAGTCCTCCCCCGATCCGGATCGAAGTCCTCGGCGTCCCTCGGCACCTGAAACATTATAATTAAATATTAATGCGGAGTCCCGACAAATCTGAATATTTATTAATTATCTCAGGATTAAGTAAGTAATATTATTAATTAAAAAGTAAGATATCACCCCACCTTCCAACTCTACCCTGATACAAACCCTCCCCCGTCCAGTCTCCCCGTCGCAGCTCCGGAACCCGCAGCCCTCGTACGCCTTCCACCGCAACCGTCGCCAGATTCCTAATCGGTCTGGGGCCTTAACCATAATTTTCTTCGAGTTTCCGACTGTCGCTTTCGGTCGGTGAGCAACGAAACTAGTGCTCGGGGTGTACTGTGAAAATAAAGAAGACCGGTTGGGGTCTCTTAAGACGCCAGTTACCCAATAACGTCACAGAATTTTTTTGGCAAAAGTGTTTTTTCGGAAAATAATTTCATTTGGGCGTTTCGAACGTGAATTTAGCAGTTCGAATGTAAAAACTTTTTTCATTTGAAAAAATGTTTAACTTTTTTTTTTCCACCACAAATCACGTTAATAAGTTTTTTTAAATAACAGTGGCAAAAAATTCGATCCGATGACTTTTCTTGTATCATCAAAAACATAAAAGTTGAACCAATATCGAGTGAGAGATTTGTTCGTCACAATAGACGTATAATGTAATTTTTGTATATTTTGACATATTTTCAATCATTTATAATAAATTTTAATCGAAGTAATCAATTTTACTAGTAATTTCTAATGATATTTTTTAGTCGTCAGATTCTTGTCATTTCCTCTTTTTCATACGTTTGAATAATTATATATTTTTTTTTTTAATGAAAATTCGGTCAGATACTTTTAAAGTGTGACTATTTATCTCTTGAATTCCGTTGGATTTTTCGAGATCGCTAGCATTGTTAGAATACTACGGTAAGTTTCATGAAAAAAGTCGAACTCGCGACATTTTTAGGTTTTTTTCGGATTAGACAACTTAGTTCATATGTTTCCGAAGTTAACAAAAAAAATTAGTACCACTGCCTTTCTTATTAAAAAACGAAAAGATTGCACCGCTTAAGTTGTCCGAACCGAATTTGAGCCATCATCCCACGCGACTCAAGACTGGGGTCTCATAAGACCCCAGTTACCCAATGACGTATGAGCCAGCTATGTTCCCCAATCTAGGGTTAATAAGACGTAGAAAAGACATTTGTTAAGAAAAATACTTTAATGTAAAAACGAAAAAACCAGCGTTATATATACAAGAAATTTGAGTTTTTACGCAAATTTTTTCATCATTGTTTTTTTCGCATAGCCAGGAAATTTTTTTTTGTAGTCAGATAACACCTGCAACAGAAATTACTTTTGGTCTTCGTCTTTTGATAAGATACTGAGGTAGCTTTCTGCCAAACTCACAGCTCTCCCTGCAGTATCATTGACGATTTTCAATCCTTCAACGATATTCAGACCCATCTGAAAATTGTCGTCTAGTACCCAAGTTGCGGGATCTTTTTGTAAAAAATTGTTGTGCAGCCAGCACACTTGAAATCTCTTTTTTTTCTGCACGAATTACTACCTGAAACAAAACACAAAAGAACAGAATTATTAATCATTAATTATTCGACTTACCTGTAAATAGTCCAGTCTTACTTACACGTATACTACTTACCATACATGCAAAATATTTCCCGTCGGTATAGTAGATCCCAAGTTATCAAGTAACTACGGGGATAACCCAGCAGTTGGCGTTGCGCGAAATCTATCACTCAGGGCCCCTCAGGCGCCTAGGCCCGAACCTGGCTACTACGCCGCACTTCGAGCCGCCACAGCGTCCTCGCGGGTATAAAAGACGGAGCGCAAGCCTCCAGAGTCGCAGTCTGCCGCCGCTGTCTAGAGTGGCTCACCGCATGCGCTGTATAAAGTGCTCAGGGCGTTACTGTAACGTCTCCCTCCCCGCTACACAATGGAACCCTCATCCCCCGCCAAAAAGTGGCTCATTCCTCATTATCCTACTCTTTTCCATTATTCCAACCAAAATCTTACAAAGCTTCCGCGCATCTAACGCATCCACATATATTCTTTTATACCAGCTATTTTTCATGTTAGCCACCACGGTACATCGTTATCCATCATCGTTTTCATTTTCGGTTTTACAAATAAATATATATCCCGTTTAAAACAAGCGTTAATATTATTTCCCCTCATATTACCCTCCATCCATATTGTTACACAACAAAATCAATATCAATTTCGAACCTTTCGCAAAATTTAATCGACTCTAAACTTATAAAATGATCTATTTCTTTATAATGCAGTTGTTCAATGTCCATACAATGAAGAATGATTTTCTGCAAGTGTTCCAATCCAATTCAGCATCTTTAGCAATTTTTGTTTGTTCAACCATCTTATTTTTCGTTTCGTCCGACAATGTTTGGTCGAAAAAAGACATTGCAGCTGCCTCTGGAGTGAGGTACCACAAGTAATTTCCGATTTTTTTCAACGTTATTTGCGACACGAATCAATAGATTTGTAGTTTCATAACTTTTTCAAAAACTGTAAGTCATGGTTCGGAGCTTGTGGTGCTTGGGGAGCTGTGAATCATGCTGTCACATATATCATCACGATAAAAATGCATATTTCTGAGAGTACCTTCTGTTCTTTCATTGTTAACGTGAATTGCGAACGAAACAAAAATATTTTAAGGCAACATATCGCTTTTGACATCCAGCGAGCATGGTGGAATGCCCCTTGATATTTGAACTTCACCGCATGAACCGGAATTACACCGCAAAATATTTTCGTGAGTTCAAGCAGTTCTTTACAATCGTTTCGTGGATGATGTACCTTCAGCATTTCATCCACAAATGATATAATGCTTTCGAGATGACTTTCCAGTGCATTTTTTACTTTTTCGTCGGCTAATCCAACCAAGTACTTGGTTGTATTCCAGATCTTGCCAAGCAGCTTGAAGTCTTCTGAAGAGTTCAATATTCGGACAAGCCTGAGGCATTTTTTCATCGAAGACACTTCAAAATTAACTCATAAATATGATGCCGCCATGGAAAGTTTCAAATCTCTCTTTCCAACAATTGTTCCACGTAAACTGGAGCGCCATTGATAGGGCCTAAATTCGACGGAGCTGTGTCACAGCGGCGCGCCTTGATTGTATGCAAAACCCCCCAATCCTCCAGTATTTCAAAAATAGCCCTTGCTTGAGATAGACCTTTGCCATCCTCCCGCTCCGGAACATCATAATAGATGTTCAATATTCCCATCTGATATAAGAACTGGTAATCTATCGGTTATTTTGGGCTCTAACAAATTTCGCATCAATTTCCCATCCCAATGCAATACAGCTGCGTTTAATTCTGTGTTCTTGAATATTTCTTTCACAATTGCTGCCCTGGATTTACGCAATTTTGATCGATATGTGCGAATCTACATACGTTCTGTTCATAATCAATGTTTTGACATCAACGTTCAATGCTTAAGCCGCAGACATTATTCAATGCACGGCAATTCTGTCAGTGACTCTGCACTTATCCAAGACAGCGACCAGCTTTTCTGTCATAACGATTGTAGCCCCCCGTAAATTCATTGGTTGAGATGGTTCTTCTTCACTGGGTCTATAAGAAAAATCAGTGGCTGCGGCTGTTGCATTTGACAACACTTTCTTGACTCAGAATCCAAGCGGAACTTCCAAAACTTGATGTTGGAGTAAATCGACCTAAAATAAAATTATCATATTTGTCGTTAGTATTCATCGTGTTATGAATAATTTGTAAATTTATTCATATTAATTGATATAGAGTCAAGGGGGTAAGCATTGATTTTTTTTTAAATAAGAGAATCAATTAAAATATTTCTCAATATTTTTGACAAATTTTCCGTTAAAAGGTCACGCAAGGTTATTGTATTATTAATTGCAATTGGGTTAATTGCTTAGCAAAACAGGCATAAAGCAATACGAAGAACAAAAATTGAGTTTGTATATTTTCCCATACTTGTACTTTTCAACGAGAAATTACTTTTGTAAAATACTTCCTTTTCTTTTCTCTTCTTCTTTTCTTCGGTCTCAGGGAATCATCTTCATGGCCGTGGTTTCGAGTATGTTTTTCCGTATCGTCGTCCATAGTATTAACACTGCTAATATAACTCAACCGTCCTTTTTTTCGTTGTTTTGACAGAAATTCTTTCTTCTTGTCATCAATCATGTCGTTTGCTTTCATGTGAGCAATGTCGAATAGGTCGTCGTGTTCAGATGTGAATCGTTTTTCTTTTTCTAAGTTGTTCAGTTCGCCGGTATTTTTTTGCGAGGCCCGCCACTTTCTATAAATTGTTTTCAACTTATTCACACAAACATAATTTCGATGCGTCGGTATTTGAGCTTTTTCCCAAAATACCTTCACTTCTTTTATTACGAGCCTAGCACTTTTGTGTAGTGTTAATTTTGCTCGTCTTATATTGAAAAACAAAACTCTCAACACTTGGATTCGGGAAGGTAATTTATTGCCGCAAATTTGAGATTCAACGTGACCAATTAAAAAAATGTTTTCACGAGTGGTTGTCGAAGAATCCATTGTCACTGAATCGAACTTTATTTATTTGAAATCAGACTAGATAGTTATTATAAATCTACTTCGATTTTCGATCTTGAGTTCAGACTGAACGGGTTTGGCCAAATACAGAGAACTGAGTATTTGGGTGAAATTTTTCGGTGGACGGCACTAGATGGCGACTGTTGTTTGTTCACGCTGTCTCTCTCCTACTCGTGCTCGAGGCTATTTACCGACAGCTACGGCCCCACTCATTGTCATACGACTCCCCTACAGACGCGCTGTCTCTCTCGCCAACAGCAGGGTCGGGCGAGATAGTGAGCTAGCAGGTAGCCCCCAAAGCGGGCTGGAGATCGACAGTTAGAGCGCATAGCCGAGTCGCGCGCCAAGAATAAGCTAGCCTATAGAATGGCTCGCAATTTTTAATCGCCATAAGAACCCTAAAATTCTAAATCTAATAAAAATAATTTAGATCGCATTATTATAATTATTATTTTTTTTTTAATTAAACAATTAAATAAATTAAAAAATTCACAGGCACAACTTAATGTTAAGATAGAGAGCTGAAATTTGACGGATCTTTTTTTTTTATGTCAACTTCAGTTTTCCAACGCAAAGATTATTTTTATTGTGAAAAAAAAAATTCTTTTTAAATTCACAGGCACACCTTAAGGTTAAAATAGAGAGCTGAAATTTAAAGGATCTTCTTAATTTGACGTTAACTTCAGATTTTTCAACCGGGAGATTTTTTTTATTTAAAAAAAAAAAAATTTCTATTTAAATGCAGAGGCACCCCCTAAGGTTAAGATGAAGAGCTCAAATTTGGAGGATCGTCTTTTTTCAGGGTCAACTTCAGATTTCTCAAAGAGCAAGACAACTTTTTTTCTTATTATATACAGGGTGAGGCACATAAAGTGTGATAGAGCAATAGCACTCAAACTATTGATTATATCCAAAAACGTTTTAGACAAAAGTTTCAGTGTCCGAGAAGGCCGTCATACTCAATCATCCAATATTTTTATAGGTGGAGGCCCTGAAGCTACGTCAAGGTCAACTCCACTTTTTTAAATAGAATCATGTACTTTTTAGATGACATTATTACCGATTTTAAGACGAATTGAGCGACCTACAACACAAGATCATTCTAGTCACGCAGTGTGAAAATAGTCGAAAAATCGAAACATGTCAAAATAATTACCTACTTTCAAAGCATGCACTTATCTTGGTTTCGGTTGACCTACAGAATATGCTCGAAGTGATGACTCTCGACTTGTAGGCATTTCGTTAATTCGCTGGTCAAAAGCCCGCCTCTAACTTCAGCCAACATTCGTGGTGTAAGCGATAAAAACGGTCAGCTAATCGCTTAAAAGCCGTGTTCAATTTTTGTTACTAATTGGGATAACGAGCCGCATACAAAGCTTGGGCGGTTCTGTTATGTTGACGGCATTCCCCTAGCACCATCAACGTATCAAAAGATTCTTGGAAATCGTTCATTTTCGCGATCCGATGTACTCACATTAGAAGGTAATGCGTGACTAACTGATATGTCAACAGAAAATGCGTGCTTGATGCCGATAAAAAACATTCATATCGTAAGAAATAAAAACAGCGATCTATAATCTATATATGAGCAAGTCCACCAATTCGAGTACCGGTTGTGGGCGTCGATATCAGCGATCTTTTTGTAACTTTGAGAAATGGAAGCTCCCATTGAGAAATGAACTCTGATTTTTTTAAAGATTTTTCCTTTGGTTATTTTCGCTGCAATTGTATGGGTAATTCTGTGAGTTCGTCATTTTTTTCTTGTTTTCATTAATTTCTCAATGTGTTTTAATAGGAGAAAAAATTAAACGCGACCACCTTTTCTTTGTGAAAAAAGCTCACAAGGAGACCACATGACCATCGGATTTTTGTAATTTTTCATACTCATCGTACGTAAAGTTGACACCCCAAATATGAATATGCCGAAGCAGTTCGATGCCATATTCAGAAGTTTTCGAGAAAAACGACTTTAAAGTTTTGCGAGCCGCTTATGAGGATGAACGAAATTGCATTCAACAACTGGCCGAGCAGTCGAGCGGGCAGATGGTAAGCCTAGTAATCGGAAGGTCCGCAGTTCGATCCTTACCGTGGGAAATTTTTTTTTTTTCATTTTTTTTTTAAATTTCGAATTCCTACGTATTTTAAATATAAGATTCGTAAAATATATGCTAATTAACATATTATCATTAACAAATTATTATTTTCTATGAAAATACCGTGAGAATTTTTTTTTTTTTAAATTTCGAATACCTACGTATTTTAAATATAAAATTCATCAAATATATGCTCATTAACATGTTATCATTAACAAATTATCATTTTTTATGAAAATTGCACGTTGGTGGAGCGGAAAAATAATATTAGAGTGCTCCTCTTTACGAAGAGTTATTTGGCTAGCCTGACGCTTACAATTCATTGAAATAGAACGTAGCTACCAAACTACCTGCGAAGGGATCCACAGCTGCGCGGGAACAAAAAATTTGGGAATCCCCCAACGGTTGGAGGGGATTCGAGAACTTTCGGTAAGGCTTGGTTGTGGCTGTAGTAAGCAGTAGCTAGTAGCATTTTACCGTTCGCTCTCGAAGCAGCAGGAAGCGTTTTACAGTGTTGTGCGTGAAAATATTCGAATACGATTCAAAAACGATACAAAAAGTTCATAATGTCGGACGTGGAAGTAGGCAATTTGCCTGGCCCTTCGGTGACACAAGATCTTCAAGACTCTTCACAGAGTAAAGTGTCAAGAGTATGTATGAGAGACGCCCTTGTACATTACGAGAAAATCCTCGTAGAAAATCATCTCATCGATCCAACACCATCGGCGACAATAAGTGAACAAGCAAAGCTCCTAGCAGAGGACTTGTTCGAGTATACCGTACAAACCTTACAAGAAAAATGGTTCGTTTCATCTGATGAACTCATTATGTTCGATGAACACGATGAAGAAAATCTTTTCGAAGAAGTTATGTCCAGTAGTGAGGAATCTTCGGATTATTATACGCCACCGGAGAAGAAGTCAAAATCGAACATCGACAACATACCACTGGATTATAAAAGAAAAGTCATTAGTACAGTTAGAGCTCATCCGGGATGGAGCCTTGCAGTTTTGCAAAAAAACGGGTGCAGTCGGTTGAAGCGTATGGAGGAACTGCCGAAATGGGTAGAACACGTTAAAAAGGGTGGAACCAAGTTCGACAAATACGCAGCTATCGATTCGTGGACGTATGATCGCTTTGAGGAAGCTCGGAAGAATAACCAACAAGTGACAACCCGGAACTTGCAGCAGTGGGCGTTATCTGCCGCAAGTCAATTTGAAAATTTCGATTTCAAAGCTTCGGATAGATGGGCTCAGGAATTCAAACGGAAGCATCGAGTTCGTCAAAGAAAAATCACGAAGTTTGTAACGGAACACGAGACTGCATCAATGGACGTAATCCTGGCTGCTGCAGAAGATTTTCGAATCCAGGCTCGGGATGTCATACCGAACTTTCAGCCCGACTTCGTCATTAATACGGACCAAACAGGTATTGAAAACATTTTTTTATTGTTCGTAATTAATCGAAGAAATAAAAACAAAAAAAAATTCAAAAAATTTCTTCGTGTGTAGTATTTTTTATTTATCCATTTTTTGCTAATTTTTTTCAGGGTGCCAATACCAATCAACTTTTAATAGAACTCTGGCGACCAAAGGATCGAAGGTGGTGCTAGTGACCAGGCAGAATATGAATAAAGTGACTCATTCGTATACTGCACAGTACTCTGTCACCCTATCAGGAAAGTTACTACCCCAGGTCTTCATGTGTCTACAAGAACCAACGGGTTCATTTGGACCTAGGGTGAAGAAATCGGTCGACGAGTATTGCAAGAAGTACCGAAACGTCGCAGTCACTTCGTCGAAATCGGGAAAGTTGACTACAAACTTATATAAAGATTTTCTAATCAACGTTATCAAACCATACGTAAAAAAAGAAAAGTTTGTTTTTTTCATTGATTCTTGGGGTGGACAAACCAATCCCGTAATGTACAACGAAGTTTTTCAAGATGATAAGCGTCTGCCAACTTGCACCTTGCAAGTTATTCCGCCGAAATGTACCCCGTTAGTACAGCCATGCGATGTTTATTTTTACCGTCAAGTAAAAAATTTCATCAAGCGTCTCCAAAACTGCGCATACCTGATCGAAACAGGCCGCGAAATCAACGATCGAGAGGATTGTATAAAAATCCATTCAATCGTTCACCATCAGTTGTCCTCTTCGATCTTCGGTAAAATGATCAGGTATGCGTGGTTCGCTTCGAAACTTTGCGATACGAGAGAAATCTTCGAAAATGTCAACGAAGTTTCGTTCCCTATTGATATTTTAAAAAAACATTGCGCCTGTAAAAACGCAGCATTCATACGGTGTGCTAGATGCCGTGAAAATTATTGTTTCCCATGTTTTTACGACGCTTATCACTGTGGCTCGTGTGATTGCGAAAAATGAATACAACTTCGATAACTCTCAATAAAAAGCATTTCATTTTCTACGCCAGGTTTTTTCATTTTCTACCCCAGGTTTTTTCA
The DNA here is from genome assembly GCA_963971145.1 of Sussaba pulchella. Lineage (NCBI taxonomy): Eukaryota > Metazoa > Arthropoda > Insecta > Hymenoptera > Ichneumonidae > Sussaba > Sussaba pulchella. Next base: position 4,305,791 of record OZ020172.1, read on the forward strand.
TTTTCGTTCCCAAAACTTTATTTGTAATTTTATTTTTATTCATTTCAAATAATTGTATTAACTCACGTGCAATTTTCATAAAAAATGATAATTTGTTAATGATAACATGTTAATGAGCATATATTTGATGAATTTTATATTTAAAATACGTAGGTATTCGAAATTTAAAAAAAAAAAATTCTCACGGTATTTTCATAGAAAATAATAATTTGTTAATGATAATATGTTAATTAGCATATATTTTACGAATCTTATATTTAAAATACGTAGGAATTCGAAATTAAAAAAAAAAATGAAAAAAAAAAAATTTCCCACGGTAAGGATCGAACTGCGGACCTTCCGATTACTAGGCTTACCATCTGCCCGCTCGACTGCTCGGCCAGTTGTTGAATGCAATTTCGTTCATCCTCATAAGCGGCTCGCAAAACTTTAAAGTCGTTTTTCTCGAAAACTTCTGAATATGGCATCGAACTGCTTCGGCATATTCATATTTGGGGTGTCAACTTTACGTACGATGAGTATGAAAAATTACAAAAATCCGATGGTCATGTGGTCTCCTTGTCAGCTTTTCGAAAAAAAATACAAAAACATTTTTGGGACTTAAAAAATTATTTAAAATCGCATTTGAAATATAAAAGTCGATTTTTCTCAAATGTATATTTTTTTAAAATTTTAAAAGTATTTTTATCGAAAAGCTGAGAAAATTTCACGTATCATATGTAGTGTAGCGTAAAACCCTACCATCCGCTGCAAAGCTAAAGTCCGGGCGCACCCCTTTCCCTTATTTTTTATATGGGCGCCAGGTGCATCTGCACCGGGAAAGGAGCACACCCCTGACCAAGCTGTTCGCCCGACCAGCCGCAGCCTTGCCCCGGTAGAGTGGCGGTGTTCGCCCTCCACCGTACGGAGTCAAGTCCAAAAATAAATAAACATCGAACAACACCAAAATCCCGATTCACAATCATTTTAATGGGCAAAGATTTTACAATTGTCATGCGACGACTCGTCGCGTCACTCACCCACACACACAATTTCCCTCTCTCTCACACTCTCGCCCGCGGTCCAAGACGGACGACCCTCACTCCGCGTCACCACACGCACACCCTCATGCACACCCGGTAAACAAAATATACAATAAAAACGCGCGACACATCCACACCGATCGCGGCTACTCCATTCACCGCTAAAACAAAATATAACAAAAACAATACCAAAAATAATAAACTAATCGCGGATCACTCACTGCTACACACGCGCACGCACACACGGGTCGACCGTCCTACCCGCGCAACCCCACCGACGACTCGAAGTTATCCCGGGAAAACCACCGATAAACTTTACGACGACGCGACGCTCGCGATAACAACAAATATTCCCGGAAAAACACAATAAATAACAAAAAGACGATGACTGTTCCGGGAACGATGTTCCCGGCAAAACCCACGGAACCGGTAAATAATTCGAAATCGGAGACCGCGTCCAACCGCCGCCGCGGCAAGACCCTTTCTCACCCCGGTAAGATCGCGATACAAAAAAAACACGATAAACTAACGACAATAACCGAAAATTCGTCCCGAGATGAAGAAGAGAGAAAGAAGACGAACTCACCGGAACGACGGGGACTTTAATAAATTTCCTGGGCCTTGCCCGAAACGCCAAACTCCCGGCCTCGATCCCCGATAATTCCTCCGGTAGCCTCAAAATCCTTCCGAAAAACCCAACCTCTCGCCTCGGCGACCTCCCCGGAACAGCCCTGATATTTCGCCGGTTATCTGGCCCGAGGCCCGCGATCCCCACTTTCCTTCTTATCGCTCCGTGTCGGGGGGCCCAGGCGACCAACTCTGATCCCCACGACACCTACTCTCCGGGTTTCGCAAGCGGGGTCGACGCGACGGAATTTTGGCGACGGTAGCGCTCGTCACACGTCGACTCCTCGCTCTCTCCTCAAAGGCCTGCCCCTACTTCGGGCGCTCTCTCCTCGCATGAACCGTCCGGGACGTTTGGATGAAACTCCTCGTTCCGGAAAACTCTCGTCCCCCCGGGACGATTACAACCATGAAAATAAAAATAAAAACAAACAAAATCATTAAAAAAACGCTCGATTCCATCCTAAAAACCGTAGGCCTGCCGGTGTCGTCGTGGCGAGAAGATTGGCGAGTTTTTCACGCTACAGTAGAAATGAAGTTGGGACCTCTGTAATAACTCGTTGAATCACCTGATCGTACGAAACCACAAAATTATTGATGAAAGTCGAAATGGGATTCCAAAGGTCCGCACGCCATTTTAAGCGGTTTTTCAAGAGCTTTCAAATGGGACTAACGGGATCAATGTACCTATAAAATTGGCGGAGCTACGATTTTTTGAATGGGAACTTTACGCCCTTCCCATGTTAATCAAATGGGAAAACTAGAAAAATCTTGCGCGACCCCTAAAAATGGTCCAATCGGGCTCATTTTTGGACACGATCCTCTTGATGGAAGATACTTTTGTGTGAATGTATTTTGATTTGAAGAAAAAAAAGTTGTTCTTTCAAGCCGCCATAATATAATATGTACTAATATGCATATGTATCTAATATACATACTGGGGTGGGTCAAAAAAATCGACTATTTTTTTTTCACTTCGTGCTCCGAAAAATAGGTTACTAGACACCTCTGGAAAATTCACACCAAATATGAGCTTTTTATTTTGATGGGAAGGTCCTCCCGCCTCACAGTTTTTTATTTTTTCTGCAGTATTAGAAGAAAAAATTCATATCGCTCTATCAACTGTTCGTTAAAAATATCCCCTCTCATATACTTGTGGGAAATTGACCGCCCTACAAAAAAAGTCTCTTACAATTTTTCCGTAAACCTCACTGTTTGAAAGATATCAAAGGTTAAAGTATGATCATTTTTAGACGAATTTCTGTTTTGCTTATGAAATGTATAACTCGTTAACGAAGAATCATTATGAAAGGCGCGACGCTTAGTTTTGTAGGAAATTAACTGCTCTACAAAAATGGTCTCTTATGATTATTCGATTAAATTGAGCGTTCAAAAGATATTCATCGTCGAACTTCAATGCACGCCAATTTTAACAGTTTTTGATTAATAATCCCAAAAATTCTAATTTAGTTTATGATTTTCAGGGAAATTTATACAAATTTGAGTTTCTAAGAACAGAGAAATGTTTTGAATTCGTCGTTTGAAGTCGATGTTTGGTTACATCGAAAAAAAGTAGTGCATTATTTCTGACTTAGAATCAATGATTTTATTAAACCTTGGAAAAATAACGTTTTTGTTCGACATTTATTATGAAAAGTATTAATGTTAAAGGAAAAAAATGTTCAATTTGGTATAAAAAAGTTTTTCTATTTAATTATGATTGATAATTATCATTGATAGAGGACTTTCGTTTCCGCGGCGAATGGTGAAGGGTGAGTGCTGAGAGCGTGTGCGGAAAAGTGAGAAAATAAAAGAGTTTACGAGAAGCAGGAGAGGCGAGTTAGCGGCAAGTGTAAAGAGGAGAGAAGGGAGCTGTGTGGAGTAACAGTGGAGGATCAGTGGAGGTAAGGACGAAGGTACAGAAAAGGATAAAAGAGCGAATGAGAAAAGTGAGGTTAGACGGTAGCAAGACGAGGGAAACCGGGGGGCAGAAGCAATAGGAACAGCGGCAAAGGCAGCAGTAGCAACATCGGACGGAGCTATAGGGAAGTAGGCAAGAGAGTGGGCTAAGATAGCGGGAGCAGTGGACAGCGGGAGCGGCAACGCAGTGTCGGGTGAGAGTGGGGGCGCAGACGGTGGGAGCTGTAAGTAGTGACGGGTCTGAGTGGAAAAAAGATAGAGCTACGGTAGGACGGCGGGAGACCGAGTCGAGTAGTGAGAGTTAGAGCGGAGAAGAAGCAGAACAAACGAGTTAAGACAACGCAGATAGCTTCTTTAAATTTATAATTTATAATTCCTTGTTATTATCAGTCACATTATATTATTGTTTCTAGTATAAGTATTTTTATCATTTTTATTTGTATTAGTATTTTTATTATTATTATTATTTTTATTATTATTATTATTAGTATTATTATTAGTATCAGTATTAGTAGTATTACTATTAGATTATTAGCATTAGTATTATTATTATTTTTGGATTTTTGGATTACTGTTGGTATTATCAATATCAGTATTATAGAAAGCATGGAAGAAGGGAAGGTCGAGGAAGACAAGGGAACCGTAGGGATAGAGTAAAAGAAAAGGAGAGGAAGGAAAACATCTGCAGAGAGGTTAGGAAGGGAAAGAATTGCAAGTACAGGAGACCTGAACGAGATGTGGGAAAGGAAAAGGAAACAGAGAGAGGAGGAAGAGGTAGGAGAGGGAGAAGATGCAGAAAGAATATTTCAAAAGAGTAGGATAATTCAAAGGTCCCCGCCACAAAAAGAAGGGTTAGAAGAGCTAATTAGAGGACTTAGGGAGGAAGTGAGAGACAGTATGAAAGTGATGGTAGCACAACAGAAGGAGCTAAAGGAAGAGGTACAAAAAATAAAGGAAACGTGGGAGAGCAGGGAGGAAGAGTGGAGAAAGGAAAAAAGAGAATTGAAAGAGAGAATAAGGAAGGTAGAGGAAGACGCGGAAGCGGCATTAGGGAAAGGTAACAGAGCAGAAGGACTGGAACAAAGGATAGAAAATCTGGAAAGAAGGGAAATAGGCGAAAGAAGAGACGACGGGACAAGGAGTGGGTATGAGGAGTGCATCAATAGAATCAGAGGATTAGAAAGGAAGATAGAGGGCAAGGAAAAAGAGGAAAGAAGACGAAACTGGGTCCTTAAGGGCGCAAAAGTGGGAAGAGAGACACCAGTAGACATGGTAAATGAGGTACTAAAGGGGATGGGGGTTAAAGGGACAGTTGAAAAAATGAAGGCTATAGGACAATGGGAGAGGGACAGGGAGGCGATGATGGTAGTGACCATGAGCAGTGAAGATGAAAAGAGGCAGGTGATAAGGGAGAAATATAAATTGAGAGGAAGGAAAGAATTTATTGAGGAGGACATGACATGGCAGGAGAGGAGGGTACAGTGGAATATTAGGAGGATAGCGATAGAGGAGAGAATGAAGGGAAAGAATGTTAGGGCAGAAAAGGAAAAACTATGGATAGACGGAGTATTGTGGAGGTGGGACGAGGAGAAAGAAGTCATTAGGGACAACAGGGGAAGAACAATGGCGGAAAGGAAAAGGCAGGGACTTAGAGAAGAGGGGAAACGGTCGGGGGAAGATGTGGTGAAGGACGGAGGGAGAAGGTTAGGGTAAAAGAGGGAGAGGCAGGGAGCATCAAAGTCGAGAGAGAAGAAACAGGCGTGAAGGTAAAAGAGATCGAGAGGAATTGGAAAATCGGCTTCTGGAATGTGGCAGGGGTGGCAAATAAAGATGACGACTTCTGGAAAGGAATAAAAGAATGGCATGTAGTGGTAATGTCGGAGACATGGCTAACCGAAAAAGGATGGGAGAGGATAAGACGAAAATTACCGGGAAGTCATGCATGGACGAAACAATGGGCAAAAAGACAGAATAGGAAAGGAAGAGCAATGGGAGGGATGTTGATGGGAGTAAGGGAAGAGATGAGCACAGTGGAGAACGACACGCAGAGGGAACAGGAAGGTCTATTGATGAGAAAGGTGAAAACGGGGGCGGAGGAATGGATGGCGATAGGGGTATATGTCAATGGAGACATCGAAGGAAAAATAGAGGAGTTAAAGGAGTGGATGGAGATTCAGGAGGTAACAAAAAAAGTGATAATAGGGGGAGATTTTAACGCGAGGACGGGAGAAGAGGGAGGAGGAGTGAGAGGGGAGGAGGATGAAAAAAGACGGATTTCGAAAGATAAAAAAGTGAACGAGGATGGAAGGAAACTACTGAGAGCGGTAGACGAAGTTGGTTGGGAAATACTCAATGGAAACACGGAAGGAGACGAAGGGGGGGAATTTACGTACACAGGGGGGAGAGGAGAGTCAGTCATAGACTATGTGATGATGAAGGGGAGTGCAAGGGATGAAGTATTAAACATGGTGGTGGAAGATAGGGTAGAGTCAGACCACCAGCCAATAGTAGTAACGATGAGAAATGGAGGGATGAGAAAGGAAAACAAAAAAAAAAGAGGGGAAGAGAAGGACGGGCAAATGGTCAGTAGAAAGAAAGGAAGAATTCAGAAGAGGCTTGGAGAGTTGGAACGCCGAGAGAGGGGGGATTCAGAAGCTCATTGATGAGGCAGAGGATAAAATAAAAGCGGAATTGAAAAGAAGCGAGGAAAAGGACAAGAAAAGAGAAAGAAAGAAGGAGAGGGGATGGTGGGATGAAGAATGCAAGGAAGGAAAGAGGAAACTAAGAATCAAATTAAGGCAGTGGAGAAGAAGAGGGATGGGGAGGGAGGAATACAAGGAAGAAAGGAAAAGATACAGGGAACTAGAAGAAAAGAAGAAGAAGGCAGAGCAAGAGAGAATGATCAGAGAGATAGGACAGGCAGATACAGAAACAAAGATATGGGAGATTGTGAACAGAGGCAGAAAAATAAGAAAGAAAACGAGCAAAGAGATAACGCAAGAAGAATGGAAAGAATACTTTATGGAACTTTTAGGAGGAACAGACGGGAGAACAGTATGGGGAACAGAGATAGGAAGGGAAGGAGAAGAAGAGGACTTAACAAAGGAGGAGATTGAAAGGGAAATTAAGAGACTGAGGGAAGGGAAAGCGGCGGGAGCAGACGAAATTCCGAATGAGGCGTGGAAGTTCGGAGGCGAAGTAGCGGAGCGTATAGCAAAGGATGTGTGTGGAAGAGTTTGGCGGGGGGAAGGATAACCGGAGCAATGGAAGGAGGGACTGATCGCCCCGATAGTAAAGAAAGGAGGAGGGGAGAAAGTGGAGGATTACAGAGGAGTAACACTTATGCCGACTCTGTACAAAATTTATGCGTCAATACTGACAAGGAGGCTAGAGGAAGAAATTGAAAGGAAGGAGATAATCCCACACAACCAAACAGGGTTCAGGAAAGGCATGGGTACTATCGACAACATTTATGTACTGAACTATCTAATAAACAGACAGGTGGCAAAAGAGAAAGGGAAGTTGGTGGTGTTGTTTGTTGACCTGAAGGCGCCGTTCGATACGGTCGACAGAAGAGTGCTGATGGAGGCGCTGGAGAAAGGAGGAGTGCGAAAAGGACTAAGGGAGAGGGTGAAAGAAATTTTGGTGGAAACAACGAGTAAGGTAAGGGTGGAGGGAGACCATGGAGAAAGCTTTTGGACAGCGAAAGGGCTAAGACAGGGATGCCCGCTGAGCCCGTCGCTGTTCAACTTACTGACGGCGGATATGGAGAAAGAGTTGAGTAGGGGAGGAGGAGGAGGTGTCGAATTAGGAGGAGGGAGAGTTAGGTCCTTAGCATATGCGGATGATGTTGCGGTGTTAGCAGAGGGGGAGGAAGAAATGAAAATGATGATGAAAAGATTAGAAAGGTATTTTAGGCTGAAGGGCCTGACACTAAATGTAGGTAAGACGAAAATAATGAGATGTAGGAAAGGAGGAGGAAGGACAAAGGAAGTGATCTGGACTTGGGGCGGCAAGAGAATAGAAGAGGTGAGGGAGTTTAAATATCTAGGATACGTATTCAAAAGAAATGGGGGGGTAGAGAAACACATAAAAAAGAGGGTTAGGAAAGCAGGGGCAATAATGGGACGGGCATGGGGATTAGGGAAGAGGCTTTTTGACAGGAACTGGGGAAGGAGGATATGGCTCTTCGACACACTAGTCTGGACAGTGATGGGGTATGGCGCGGAAATATGGGGTTGGAGAGAAAGAGAGCAAATGGAAAGACTGCAGGAAAGATTCGTGAGGTGGACCCTGGGGGTGGAATGGAGAACTCCAGGCTACCTAGTGAGAGAGGAGACGAAAAGAGATAAAGTAAGGACAAGGGCAGGTCGCAGAGCGTGGAGATTCGAGGAAAAACTGGAAAGGGGGGAAGGAAGTGAAATAGCAAGGGCATGTTTGGAGGAAATAAGAGAAAGGGAGAGAAGAGGGGAGGAAAGTTCACGATGGGAAAAAGAAAGAAGGGAATGCAAAGAAAAAGGGGGAGGAGGTAGGGAGAGATGGGAGGTAGAAGATAAGAAAGAGCAAGAAAATGAGAGAAGGGAAAGAAGTCGTGACTCCAGGTACAATAGGTGGTACCGGGAGGTAATGACAGCAGGACTCCCGAAATACCTAGAGAATCAGAAATGGACGGGGACGAGAAAGGCCAGGATGGCGCGGTTCAGATTGGGAAACGCGATGAGGGAGGGAAGATATTGGGAAGACGAGGAAAAAAGGAAATGCAGAGGGTGTGGGTCGGAAGAAGAGACGTGGGAACACGTATTAGAAAGATGCAGGGGGGATGGGGGGGATAAAAGAGGAACAGGGGATAAGATAATAGAGATTTTAAACGAGGAAGGGAGGGGAGAGGAATGAATAAAAGAACTAGAAAAGTGGAGAGAGCAAGTGGAAAGAAAAAAAAGGGACGGGGAAACTCGGAACAGGGAGGAAGAGGAAGAAGGAAACGAATGAAAATCTGTAATTAAGGGAGAGAGCATGAAAGGAAGGAATGGAATGAAAGAAAGGAAACGAAAGTCCCCATAGCAAAGATAGAAAATAAGGACAAGCGCAAGGAATTAAAACAAGCGATTAAACGATTAAAGGAAAACGAAAAAAGTGTAAGAGCGGCGGAGGGGCGGAGGCGAGCGAGCGTGCGAGCGAGGGCGAGACGGCAAGGTAATGGATAAGTTAGGACGTAAGTTAGAAATAAGTGAAAGTTGTAAAAAAACCCTGTGTGCAGTAGTGGTTAAGGTATTTAGTAAGGTAGAAAATAAGAATGTAAAAAATGGCATTGTAAGAGAAGCAAGAAAAGGAGGCGAAAGTTCTTGTAACCCTAAGGGGAATCAATAAAGACATACATACAAATTATCATTGATAATTGAATAAAAAAACTTTTTAATAACAAATTGAACATTTTTTTTTATCAATGATAATTAAATTAAAAAACTTTTTAATAATAAATTGAACATTTTTTTCTTTAAGATTAATACTTTCCATAATGAATTTCTAACAAAAACGTTATTTTTTCAAGATTTAATAAATCATTGACTAAGTCAGAAATAATGATGTAATTTTTTTTTCGATGTAACCAAACATGCTTACGACTAAAAAAAAAAAAAAAATAGTTAAAAACATTTGTCTATTCTTAGAAACTCAAATTTGTATGAATTTTCCTGAAACTCATAAACTAAATGAAAATTTTCCGAATTATTAATCAAAAACTGTTAAAATTGGCGTGCATCAAAGTTCGACGATAAATATATTTGAACGCTTAATTCAATCGAATAATCATAAGAAACCATTTTTGTAGAGCAGTTAATTTCCTACAAAACTACGCGTTGCGCCTTTCATAATGATTTTTCGTTAACGAGTTATAAAATTCATAAGCAAAACAGAAATTTGTCTAAAAATGATCATACTTTAACCTTTAATATCTTTCAAAGCGTGAGGTTTACGGAAAAATTGTAGGAGACCTTTCTTGTAGAGCGGTCAATTTTCTACAAGTATATGAGGGGGGATATTTTTAACGAATAGTTTATAGAGCGATATAATTTTTTTCTTCTAATACTGCAGAAAAAATAAAAAATCTTGAGGCGGGGAGGACCTTCCCATTGAAATAAAAAGCTCATATTTGGTGTGAATTTTCGAGAGGTGTCCAGTAACCTATTTTTCGCAATATGAAGTAAAAAAAAAAAAGTCGATTTTTTTGACCTACCTTTATACATACCCACGGACATGTGTGCCGCTATACAAACTTTTTCTCTTCGCAATTCGATAACGTTGCCCCGTCGATATTGCGAAAAAAACCAACGAAAAAAAAATAGTAACAAATGGAATGAATTTGAAATTCACGTTATTTCTCAATAGTTAAATTGATGAGATTGCCGCGAATATTTCGAAAAACGCCGGATATTTGGTTCGGACCATAAGGTCTCGATCGAGCTAATTCAGTAATCATTGCGACTCTTTCGCGTCTCAACACGTCGCGCTCAATTTTTGTCAAATTCATAAGAAATTCGAACGATGCCGCGGTGTTACCGAGGGCTTGACTGAGCTGTTGGACTCGGCCAACCACCGGCAACGTTAAATTTGCCGGTCCCGGTCAGCCAACTCGTCACCACCGGTTCGCGAGCCTTCTACTTCCATCCTTCAACCGAGATTGGGACTTCTGCCAATCTCGGTTGCGCTGATTATTGTAGTGCTGGTCATCCTGCTGCGATCGGGGTGGCACGTGCAGCGGCGGCTGCTGGGGCGGCGGCGGCGCTTGCGGATTTTGCGGCGGCGGCGCTTGCGGATTTTGCGGCGGCGGCGCTTGCGGATTTTGCGGCGGCGGCGCTTGCGGATTTTGCGGCGGCGGCGCTTGCGGATTTTGCGGCGGCGGCGCTTGCGGGATTTGCGGCGGTAGTTCTTGCGGCGGCGGTAGTGCTTGCGGCGGCGGTAGTGCTTGCGGCGGCGGTAGTGCTTGCGGCGGCGGTAGTGCTTGCGGCGGCGGTAGTGCTTGCGGCGGCGGTAGTGCTTGCGGAGGTTGCGAAGGTTGCAAAGGTTGCAGCGGCAGAGGTTGCGGATGATGCGGTTGCGGCGGGTGCTGTTGTTGCAGTTGCTGCAGTAAAATATAGAATTGCTGCGCCAACTCCGGCGGCAGCATTATCGGGTGGTCGTCTTGGACTGCAACCGGCGGTTCTACGACCACAGGAACCTCCGCCGCGTCCAGAACGAAAGGTGGCTAATCTTCTCTGACGACCGAGGGCGGTCGCCGGCCGTTAGTAGACCTTACGGTCGGAGCTGCAATATATAAATAACGATATTAACAATAATAATGGGGAATAATAATTATAATAATGAAGATAAAATAATAAACCGAGCCATTAGCGCTGATTTCCCGTTTTTCCCGTTTCTCCCGCGACCGGTTCTCGATTTCATAATTAGGTCGGTCCGCGAGCTGTGAGGTCGGTGTACGACTGGATACTGAGATACTGAGCTCCGAACAGGTTGCTGCCGGTGGGAACACTGGGAACGCATAGTCGGGAGTGGGGGCAGTAAAGCGACTTCATTGGCTCCCCCGCAAGCGACCGCGGGTCACACTAGCGTCGAAGCTACACACTGTAATCTGCGACTGGTCGGGAGTGGGGGGAAAATAACAGGGAGTGGGAAAAATAAAATAAATGACAAAAAAAAATTAACCAGAGATGTAAGGTAGAATAAAAAAGTAGTACGAATGTATTTGATAAAGAAAATAAAATAGTGGGGTTCCGCAGATCAGATGACTGCCCCTCTCCGGGGTTCAGTACGATAAATTCTTGATAACTAACAAACCAAAGGATCAACAAATTAATGATTCGCCGGAGAATAAAAAGATAACAAAAAGGAATCGGAGAAATAATAACGCAAGTAAGAGAACAAAAATCCGCAAAAGAAAATAATAGAATAAATAATAGGTGTCTCAAAACTGAAATAATAATCCGCAAAAATAACTAATTAAGTAAATTATAACTTCCTCAAAAACCAAATGACAATCCGCAGGAAGAATTAATAAAATAAATAATAATCGCCTCGAAAATGAAATAATGACTCGCCAGAAGAAAAGAATAAAATAAATAATAATCGAGTCGAAAATGAAATAATGCCTCGCCAGAAGAAAAGAGTAAAATAAATAATAATCGCCTCAAGAATGGTTTAATAATCCGCAAGAATAAATAACTAAATAAATTGTAACTGCCTCGAAAACCAAATAATAATTCGCTAGAAGAAAATAATAAATAATAAAATAGTAATCGGCGGTATGCTAGCTATTACACGGGGGAAGGGGGAGGTGGGGTAGACGGGGTGGCTGGCCGGCACTGGTCGGTCTAAGAAATTACACTCAAAAAAAAAAAAAAGATAGAAAGGAAAGTTTTTTTGGGCGCCAGTTGCTCAGGCGGGAGCAACACCGATAGAAAAAGAGAAAGAAACGCGACGGTGAAAATAATAAACGGGAAATTAAATAATAGGGAACTGGAAAAAGTCACAAAAAAAATAACTCTCGACGCTCGGCTAGCCGTCGGCGGGGATGGACACACACAGGGGGGGGGGGGGGGTGTACTGTCTGGCTCTTAAAAATACCTCGGCACCAAAACGCAAAAAAAATACTGGATAAAAAAAAAGAAAAACAGTAAGGTTACTCAGGGAAAAATCGCTAAAAAATCCTGCACTGCAAATGATCGCGGAAGAGCACCACTGCTCGCGCACGCACGGCAATGGCCGCCGAAAACTCGCGGGGCACAAAATGGCGCGACGGGACCGCGTGTTCTCCGTCGCGCGATGACGGGGCAAAAATTATATTATTCACTGAGTAACAAATTCGGGGGTCACGGGAATGAAAATCGGGTAAATTGGGGGTTTGGAAAAATGGGAAAAAGACGCAATTACTTCGCTTTACGGCTTTCTCTGGCCTCTCTCGCACTCTCTCATCTTTCCTTGAAAATTCACGATCTCGTCGCCTCGCTATCGCTTCGCTATAATTCTCCTCTCGCCTCTCTCTCTCTCGCCTTCGTCACTCTCTCCTCGACTCTCTCACGCTCTCCTCGTCTTCTCCGCACTCTCAAACTCTCCTCGTCGTCTTCCTCTCCTCTTAACGCTCGCAAAGAAACGGTAAATGCTCAAAAAAACGGAAAAAAACGCTATTAACTCTGACAACTCTACTCGCACGTCTATTACAAAGGGGATCTCGGATCGAAGTGACGAGTAATGGCCGTCGCCGTCTTCTTGCTTCTTCTTCGCTGATTCTCCCCGGTGATTGGCTGCGACGGGGGCTGCTCGAATCGATTTATCGATTACGGTTGGGTCGCTGGTACTGCGGGTGGCGTCGCTGATTGGATCACAGCAGCCAATCGGGATCGCGAGTTCGAATCTTGTCGGGGTCCGGGTGTGGATGCTCGTTCGCGCCACTGGCATCGGGGCTCGCTCCAACAGGCCTCCGCCGAGGGTCCGTAAGGTGGCTCCCTCGGACGGTTATTTTGGACACTAGTGGCGCCTGCCTCGGCCCGCGGGTGCTACGGGTTCCAGTTTTGACAGCTCGACTCCTGTTGTGGACCACCTCGCGGTTTTGTGTGTGATTTCCGTCGCGAGGGTGGCCGGGGTCGAGCTGTCCCGGTCCTCGGGTAGTGAGTGGGTGGAAAAGTGGCCAGTGGTGCGTGAGTTTCCGTTTCGGGAGTTAAATCTGGTACTTTCCGGGAACCTCGGGGGAATTTTGAGGTTATCTCCGGGTCCTGTGACGGTGGGAAGCTGGACTCGATCCGAGAGGCCTCGGGGCTCCTGATCCGTTCAGGGAAATTCCCCCAGGGCCTCTGCGACGTTCTGAAGTCTTCTACACCGTCTCCGGGGACTCCTTTCTCCTTGGGTGCGACTGCTAGGCCTCCGTTGGGTTGACGACGGACCATTCATCGTCACCGAGGGGTTGCGGGTAAGTATGGGGGATTATTTAAGGGATGTGGGGTGCTGGGGGGTAAGGGGGTGTATTTGGGAAGGGTGTTGTGGTTAATATTAATTTACTGGGTATTTTTCAGGCTGCGGGTCTGCGACGGTTGCGATGGAAGGGGTACGAGGACTGCGGGTTCCGGAGCTGCGACGGGAAGATTGGACGGGGGAGGGTTTGTATCGGGTCAGAGATGGAAGGTGGAGTGAATTCTTATTTCCTAGTTGATTATTCTAATTACCCAATCCTTAAATAATAAATAAATATTCAAATGTGTCGGGGTTATTATTAATATTCATTTGTTATGTTTCAGGTGCCGAGGACGCGGGGACTTCGATCCGGATCGGGGGGCGGAATTGTGACCGCCACGTCACAACACATGTACCCGTTCCCGTATATCCATGCGGACTTCGACGCTCTGATATTTCACAGCCAGCGCGAGACTGATTTCACGTTTGATAAATCGAACTTGGATTTGGAATAGAACAACCTAATTTCATGAAATGTTTGGGATCTTCAGGAAATTTCCCAATAGATCCTGATCTTTATTGATCGAACTCGATAACGGAAAAATCGATTTTACGCATCAAATTTATTGAGCGATATTTTTCCCACAATCAATGCGTTTTTTTTAATGAAGCGCGGTGGGTTGACGCTCATTGGGAAGAGAACGAGTTTGTTTTTTAGATCAAAAAAATGTTCTAAAATGTTCGAATGTGTCGGTTTTCGATAGAAAAACATTTAAAAAATTCTCAGAATCCGAGCAACGACCGAGAATTACATTGTCGGTCGATTTGTTCGGGTTACAATAAAAATATTAATTTCTATCTTACATCCCGAGAAAGTCTTGAAATTCCTACGATAACAAATTAATAAATAAAAGTTTAAGGAACTAAAAAAAACGTAAAATAAAAAAAAATTTGTTTCCGCGATGTTGCGAAATGTCATTTTTACATTATAATGGTTCGAAAAATTATTCCGCAAAAGAATAAAGGGCATCACCGGAACAGTGTGACGCGCGGTCGCTCGCGGGGGAGCCAATGAAGTCGCTTTACTACCCCCACTCCCGACTACGTGTTCCCAGTGTTCCCACCGGCAGCAACCTTTTGGGAGCTCAGTATCCAGTCTTACACCGACCTCACAGCACGCGGACGGACCTAAGTATGAAATCGAGAACCGGTCGCGGGAGGAACGGGGAAAACGGTAAAACAGCGCTAATTGCTCGGTTTATTATTTTATCTTTATTATTAGTTTTTTTATTATGATTTACCGTTATTATTGTTAATATCGTCATTTATATATTGCAGCTCCGACCGTAAGGTCTACTAACGGCCGGCGGCTGCCCCCGGTCGTCAGAGAAGATTGGCCACCTTTGGTTCTGGACGCGGCGGAGGTTCCTGTGGTCGTATAACCGCCGGTTGCAGTCCAAGACGACCACCCGATAATGCTGCCGCCGGAGTTGGCGCAGCAATTCTACATTTTACTGCAGCAACTGCAACAACAGCACCCGCCGGCGCCGCAACATCCGCAAGCGCCGCCGCCGCCTCAGCAGCCGCCGCTGCACGTGCCACCCCGATCGCAGCAGGATGATCAGCACTACAATAATCAGCGCAACCGAGATTGGCAGGACTCCCAATCTCGGTTGAAGGATGAAAGTAG
Source organism: Sussaba pulchella (assembly GCA_963971145.1). Taxonomy (NCBI): domain Eukaryota; kingdom Metazoa; phylum Arthropoda; class Insecta; order Hymenoptera; family Ichneumonidae; genus Sussaba; species Sussaba pulchella. The sequence goes on from OZ020172.1 coordinate 4,320,983, forward strand.
AAAGCTGGCGAACCGGTTGAGTGACTAGTTGGCTGACCGGGACCGGCAGCCACCGGCAAATTTAACGTTGCCGGTGGTTGGCCGGGTCCAACAGCTGAGTCAAGCCCTCGTTAACACCGCGGCATCGTTCGAATTCCTTATGAATTTGACAAAAATTGAGCGCGACGTGTTGAGACGAGAAAGAGTCGCAATGATTACTGAATTAGCTCGATCGAGACCTTATGGTCCGAACCAAATATCCGGCGTTTTTCGAAATATTCGCGGCAATCTCATCAATTTAACTATTGAGAAATAACGTGAATTTCAAATTCATTCCATTTGTTACTATTTTTTTTGCGTTGGTTTTTTTTCGCAATATCGACGGGGCAACGTTGTCGAAGGGCGAAGAGAAAAAGTTTGTATAGCGGCACACATGTCCGTGGGTATGTATAAAGGTGGGTCTAAAAAATCGACTTTTTTTTTTACTTCATACTGCAAAAAAAAGGTTACTAGACACCTCTAGAAAATTCACACCAAATATGAGCTTTTTATTTCAATGGGAAGGTCCTCCCCGCCTCAAGGTTTTTTATTTTTTCTGCAGTATTAGAAGAAAAAATTCATATCGCTCTATCAACTATTCGTTAAAAATATCCCCCCTCATACTTTTAGAAAATTGACCGCTCTACAAGAAAGGTTTCCTACAATTTTTCCGTAAACCTCACGCTTCGAAAGATATTAAAGGTTAAAGTATGATCATTTTTAGACAAATTTCTGTTTGCTTATGAATTTTATAACTCGTTAACGAAAAATCATTATGAAAATGGTTTCTTATGATTATTCGATTGGATTAAGCGTTCAAAATATATTTATCGTCGAACTTCAATGCACGCCAATTTTCACAGTTTTTGATTAATAATTCGGAAAATTTTAATTTAGTTCATGAGTTTCAGGGAAATTCATACAAATTTGAGTTTCTAAGAACAGACAAATGTTTTAAACTATTTTTCTAGTTTTTTTTCAGTCGTAAGCATGTTGGGTTACATGGAAAGAAAATTAGTGCATTATTTCTGACTTAGAGTCAATGATTTATTAAATCTTGAAAAAATAACGTTTTTGTTGGAAATTTATTATGGAAAGTATTAATCTTAAAGGAAAAAAATGTTCAATTTGTTATTAAAAAGTTTTTTCATTTTATTATCATTGATAAAAAAATGAAATCATTTTGTTATGGAAAAGTTTTTTTATTTAATTATTGTTGAGGATAGCGAAGATCGCAAGCGGTCTCAGGACGTTAACCCCGCAGGACATTAACCCCGTAGGCGTGGCATCAGCTGTGTAATTGTGACAGTACATTTCGGCGCGTGTCACAGCAAGCGCGGTAAATAGAGTAACGAGCAGTGCTTGACCGAACGACCGACGATACAGACCAGTTTTTAAACCGCGTCTCCGAACGTTCACATTGTCTCCTGTTATACTTACATATCGAACTATAATAAACTCCGTTTCATTTCGTTAACCTGTGTTACCTGTTTTATTCGATTCCCAAGATCTATCATTGATAATTAAATGAAAAAACTTTAGAAACTGTACTTTACTGTGTACTTTAGAAACGGGTTTTCACGGTAGAAATTTATTATGAAAAGTATTAATCTTAAAAAAAAAAATATTCAATTTTTTATTAAAAAGTTTTTTCATTTAATTATCGATGATAATTAAATAATAAAAAAACTTTTGGAGGACCTTCCCATTACAATAAAACATTTCCATTTCATTATTCATTTTGCGTAATGAGACAAAAATGACAAAGACAGCGCGTCTCCGCGGCCGTCTGGCGGGGGAGTAAGAAAGAGACAAACGAACATTAACCAATCTCGTGAGCCGTGGCGGATCATCCTTTTTAGCCTCGCGATTCGGCGGGCAGTACACGAGCCTGCAACTCATTTCTTCTTCAGTGAAATTATATTAATTTACATTTATTTTAATTTTAATTATACGTCAGAGCATGGCATATGCTAATGAAAACGGATATGGTCTGCGGACAAGAGTGCGCAGAGACGGCCGAAATAAAGCTGCTCTGGGACCGAGTTGAAAGGGTCAGAAAACTTAACCAGACTCTACAACGGATGACAAGCCGAGGACGTGTCAAACGAGGACTCATCAACGTCGTTCGAACGGTTAAAAAAACTTCCTTCGGAACACTCGACGCCGACGACCTCGACCACATCAACGAGGAAGTTGACTAATTGTACGCAAGTACCAACATATTGGCAAACGGTATGTCAGAACAGACCAAAATAATAAAAGTCGCATTGGACATAGTACGTAAAGATCTAGGGGTGCTAGAAAAGGAGGAACCAAACAACTTAGAACGTAGTAATCAAATAAAAAATATCTTCGCCTTCGAGTCAGTAAATATAGCTGCCGGCGATGATCGATAGCCGAAGGATAAAATGCAGAGCTCGTCTGGAAGTTTAAAAGATAATTCTCGATCTTCGCAGACAATTGAGCAACCGTATTGTCCATCTATGATTGAACCATCGGTGTAAAATTTAGCATGATCTCTGTATTTAGCTTGTACGATTTTGTTGAAAAGTTCTTGGAATGTAAGGGGGCTTGTGTTCAATTTTCCATTGGACAGATCGAATATATGGAGGTTGATATCAAAGTCCAGTGGCTTTCACGGTGGGGAGGGACTTAATTGTCTTCTGTGAAATTTAGGGATTTTGATGTCATGTTTCCAGATTTTTATTTCGCCGGTTTCTTCGAACTTCTTCCCGGTCAACGTTGTAGTTGAAGCCTTGGTTTTGAGTTTTTTCGAGTCCCCCGCTATCCAGCTCTTGACATTCTACTCCGTGATTACGGTGAGTTCGTGTGAGAAATCGGAAATTCGAGGGATCATCGGAGGTACTTCAACTTCTCCGAATATTTTCTCCATCTTGGCGTCAGCGATGAGTATCTGGCCCCGATAGCAGGCATACTGGCTCTCGATTTTTGGGATATCAATTGCCAGTAGCTTCCACGTGTGTTCTTTGTCGGGTTTCTCGCACATGGCTGCCGTTCCCCGCTCGCACGTGGTGGCTTTTGGGGCCTGCGTCCTCCGAATCTTAGTCCCCAATAATTTTTTTGGTTCTTTTAGTGACGGGATCCATTTCCCAACACTTCGGAGCAGTTTGGGTTTGGGTTTGTTGGTCAGCGTTTTCCAGTTGCCCATGGTCCCCGTTTCGCACGTAAAGTGTCGCTTTCCAAAGTAATGCTCGCTCTGCGTTGATGCGTCCATTTCTGAGCGTGTTACTTGGAAAACTGACGAGCCTCGCTTTGTTGCTGAGACTTCGGACTACCCTACTATGTTGCCTCCTTCTCTGTCGGTTTGTTTTTGGCCGGTGGGAGATACCTCTGTAGATTTGAGGCATGCTAAGATTCCCTCTCGACGTGGTTTTCTACCCCTTCGAGGATGTACGTCGCCTCTGCTATTTTTTTAAATTCAATCGGGCCCTGCATATATCGCGAAGAATTTCGCGCCTTTCTTGTTTGCTGGATCACTGACGTTACGTGCTTTGGCCAGAACAAGCTCGCCTTCGCTAAACTCCCCGAGCCTATGTCGGCTCTTCAATCTTTTTTCTTCTAACAGTCCTTTCTTCCGGATTCGTTCTGCTGCAAACGAGCTATTGTTTATAATCCGGGGCGTTTGCTTCTTCTTCATTTTTATGAATGTGGATCCAGTTTTTCCATACTCGTGTTGGCTGTTTATTGGGCCGCAGCTCAATCGGTGTAAATTCAGTTGTTTCGTTCACGCAATCCTGAATTACTTCGACCCATTTTACCCACGCTGGGTGTTGATCATTTATCAGCGTTCGAAAAAACCGTCCAATCTCCCTATTCACTCTCTCACAATGTTTCCCTGTGGATGTCTGATGGAAGAAAAAATTAGTTGGATTCTTTCGCTAGCCAGTTGCACCAGCCATTTGCGGGACGTGAATCGAGTCCCGTGGTCGAATTTGAGTTTTTTCGGCTTCCCATAATTTGGGACATAATCCGTGAAAATTTTATGCATCGTTGTCGCCGCGGTTGCCGTTTTAAGCAGGTATGGGACGACGAACTTTGTAAATGCGTCTATCGTCACCCGTAAATATTTCATTCCCCCCCAAGCCGGGGGGTAAGGGACCAAAGAAATCTATCGAAACCAAATCTCCTGGTCCACTAGGATCTATATTCTGTTGGGCCGCATACGCATGTTGGTTTTTAACTTTGTTCCTTTGACAGGAATCACATGTGGCCAGTAATTTGCGGATTATTTGATGTAACTTTGGGTGTGTAAAATCTTCGTCGATGATCTTCCATACCTTTTTAGTTCCTACGTGGCTGTACAGTTCGTGGGTCTCCCAAATGAGAGATTTTAATATCTCTTTTGGCAGAAATACACTTTCTCATTTTTCTTTTATTTTCAGTGGAACTCCGTCCTACAGTTTATAATGCAGGAATTTGCACTATCCGCGTTCAATTTTTATTATTATTTTTCCAAGCTTCTCGTCCTGCCTTTGCCCCGTTCTTAGATCTCTCAGTTGTTTTTCTAAGTCAGTGGATGGCCTTGAGGCGAGGAGAGTCGCAATGAGGAGACTTCTGTCTCTAGCTTCACTTTCATAGCCGGGGCCGCGGCTTGATACGTAGGCGACCACGTTGTTCACCCTCGGGCAATGTTCGAAAGTTAAATTATAGTCCTGTATTGCCCAGACCCATCGGGTGAGGCGTTCATTTGGCAGTTGGCAATTTCTTGAAAAGATTACGGCTTTATGATCGGCCACTACCGTGGTCTGGGCTCCATACAGATGAGTTCGAAACTTTTTCAGAGCCCATACGATCGCCAGTAATTCTTTTTCTGTCGTTGTATATGCTAGTTCAGCTCCTTTCAAGGTTCTGCTAGCAAATAGAACGACCCCAAGCTCTTCATGCTTGTCCTGCTGAGCCAGGGTTTCCCCTAACGCATAGTTGCTTGCGTCGGTTTGAAGAATGTATCCTTGTTCAGGATCGGAGTGTTTCAATAAAACGTCGTCGATGAACGTTTGCTTAACGTTTTGAAACGCCTCTTTTTCGGTGTCTGCCCATCGCCGCTTTACATTTTTACGAAGTAGTTCTAGGAGGGGTCTTTTTTCAGCGTTTTATTGGTAAATTTCGTGTAATAATTGGTAATCCCGACGAAGCCCCGGAGTTGCTTTAAGTTTCTTAGCGCTGGGAACTCTGAAGTACCCTTAATTTTCTTAGGTTGCAGCTTAATTCCTTGAGTCATTATGACGTGACCCAAAAACTTATTTCTCGTCAGAAACATTGAGTCTTCTTTATTTTCAGGGTCAATCCGGGTTGATCCAACCGCTCGAGAAGTTGGTCTAATCGGCCCAAATGTTCGTCGAGGTTTTGTGAGATGCAAAGTAGGTCATCGACGAATTAAATGACATTTTTGCCAATGTTTCGCAGGACAATGTCCAATGCCCGCAATAAACTTGCCGTGCTCGTTTTCAGGCCAAAAGAAATCACCATACATTCATACACCTTTCCTCGATGTCGGAAAGCGGTATATTTTTGAGATTCCGGGTGAAGTGGAATTTGCCAGAAGCTATTCGTTAGATCCAGACTTGTCATAGTCTTGACAGTGTGGCATCTGGCATATTTCGTCCATGTTTGGGGTGCACTCATGGTCGTTGACTATCACCTGGCATAATTTACGGCGTCAAGGCATAGACGCACTGTGCCGTCCCTTTGATCGACGACCGTGAGCGGATTCACCCATTCGCGGGTCAATCGTTGAATTATTTTATGGTGTCCACAAGCTCGTTATATTTTACCCTCAGGGTCTTGTCTCAGCCCAGGAACAATCAGAAACCGCACATATGTTTTGATTTTCCCGATTTCCACAACTGCCATGCATTTACGTGTGATTTTGCAAGGTCGGCCTCTAATGGCGCCTTCACCAGTCACCCTGGTCACTGGGAGAATTGGACACTTTTGTAATTTATGCCCATTCTCGAAAAAAATTTTTTTGATAGGGCCATCATTATTGCACCACTATCAACGAGAACTGTGACCAAGATGCCCTCAGTTCTGGCGTAAATTCCTGGACATTCTACGGGGGGAATGACTTCTTCATTATTAATTTCTTTTCCCATGAGAAGTTCTCGGGTGTCGGAGAAAATGGTATTAATTGGGATTGTTTGGGAATTTTCATTTGGTATTTTTCTTGCTCGTTTCCGATTTTGTTTCCCCGTTGTACTTCGCCGGTTTTTGGCTGTTGCTCTCCGATACGGGTACAACGGTACTTAGTTTTCCGCAGTCGATTTGGACGGCTGCGGGTTGTGCTGCACCTGTACCGTCTGTATCGGAGGTGCGCCTTTGGGCGGCGGAGGTTGAGTGAATCGGGTCAGGATCGTGCGATTCGGTTGTGGAGGCCACGGCTGTCTTGCCCCCCCCCCCCCTCCCGGACTTTAGCTTGCCGGTTGGCGGTTTTCGAAATTTTATTTTTGGCCTTCGGAGACCTTATATGTGCTGTTTTCCGCGGAATTTTCCGGCCTCCTTTCTCCGGGGTCTCGATTCCGTTTGGAGTTAAACGGGCCTCCTTGTTCGATTTTCTCGAGGAACGCTATTATGTCCTCGAGTGTTTCGAAACCTCGGCCGACGGTTGTCGCTTCCATCTCCTCAGAGAAGTGTTGAGCCAAGGCGCTGATGATTTCTTCGGCATTTGGCGCCGGAACCAAATCTCAAACGCTGCCGAAAATCTGCGTGACACATTCGACCTTCGTCATTTTTGCGTCCTTCCCATAAAATCCGAACTCGAGGTTTCTTCGAACCTTGCGTTGGACCTCTCGGCTCCCATATCGTTGGACAAATTTTCGTTCGAGATTCTCTAAGTTTCCAACCTCAAAATATTTTTCATTGATTCCAACGGAAAATGAAAGCTCGAGAATTGTACTTTAAAGGAGAAGAGCTGAAATTGCCCAACAAATTAAGAGAATGCTTAAGTTTTGAGTATGAAAAATCGGTTTTTTTAAAATGCGTAAATGTATAAAATTCACAATAAAGCGGACATTTCCTAATTTTTAAATTAATTTATTAATGAAAATAACTTTTATTTGTCATTTTAATTTATTAAGTATGAAAATAAAAAAAAATATTACAAGTACACACAATCAATACAGATTTCATATCGGCGTCCTTCGCAGACAGCTTTCCAACACTTTGTTAAGACTCACGAGAGCCGTCGGTACTGGCTGCAGCCAGCGCCGTTTACGTGGTACTACGTTGCCTAACGACGCGTTTTGCGAGCGAAAAGACCGGCAGTACGACTTCGTCGTCTGATCGAGCACGTCACGTAAACTTATTCTACTCAACGAACGAGTACACCACGTGCATTTTGATTTATTATTTTGTTCCACATTTATTCATTTTGTTTGGAAATATATGCCAGATTGGCTTGTGTGTGAGTATAACCCAAGCTAAAATCATTCATCTAACTCCTGATCCTCCATAGTCCGTTGGATAGCGGCACGTTAGGACTAGCCGACCGGAAAACACGCAATCGGAGAATATTACATTTCTCCGGGAGCTAACGAGTTGCTGCTGCACAAAAAGGTTTTTTTATCTTTTGGCGGTTCACATTAAGCACACCGTTTTCGTTTGGCCAGTTTATTTGATTCAAAGATTTCGTGGTTATCACTTGTACCCAAGATGACTGATATTTTGCTGCGTCGCCTTTGTTAGTCTTGGAATATTCATGCGAACGTGCAAAAACGGCTTCACCAAAGCAAGAACTAAATTATTGAGAAATGCACGACGCGTAAAAATCTCGTGGCTGGCAACTGTCTGATTAATAATTCCAAAAAATAAACGCAACGGCCATCTCGGTGTTTTTCTAGCGCATGAATAATTGCCGCACAGTCGATCGAAAACATCTGTTCCTTTTTTATTCTTATTATAGTATAGGATTGTTTCGGGTTTCAACTTATCTTCGTTTATCTTCACGGATTTATGCACTGACGACAACACGATCACTACTTTATTGTTTTTGCGCGCGTCTCTCAGCTCGAGTACTTTTGTCGTCAAAGCGCAGCCGTGCCCCGATACAACTAAATCTTTTTTGAGACATAACGGTCCTGTACGAATTGCTCCCAAATTCATTGGACCACATTTTGGTCAGATTCAAATGATTGTTTTTGTTTACTCCTTAATAATACAATAAACCGATAAATGCTTCCAATTCGTTAATTAAAAGAGGAGCAAAAGTTGCAGCTTGTGCATTATTCACGTTACTTCCTATGTTATGCCTCTCAATTTCGGTATTGGTCCATTTCAAAATCAGTTCAAGCATTTCATGAGTAAACAATGCATTCCACACTTCATAAGGATTGCTAGCATTCAAGCTATTATCTTTTGCTGCTGGTAAATGTAACGGCAAGAAGTCGGAACGACGACCGCGTGTGTCTGGGGTTTCGAGGTACCACTTATATTTATCCTTGCCAGACACAAGTTTTCGCCGACGCCTTAGGACCAATGCTGTTTCGTCTTCTTCATCTTCTACCTCGTCTTCTACTTCGTCTCACTCGCTTTCTGAACACGAAGCTTCCGTCTCGCTGGATTCTTGACCCTTCACGTAATCTATCTCGTCGTCGCTTCCTTTGCCGCTGTCTGGGAACAGACCTTGAATCTGGTTGTGAGCGTGATGGGGGAGGGTGGATTTTCGAGGGTCTGCGGGTCCAAGAGGTAATTCAAAAAAAAGAAGGAAACTCGTTTTACCTTTACAAATAATGACGATCTGACGGATATTTATTTCAAAATGAAGATAGTCGATGGTACAAATAAGCACCGGCGTAACACCGCGTGCGTAATGGCGTCGTTCCGACCTCGTGTCTGAGCGCGTGAGATCGAAAAGAAGAGTACCGAATGAAGCGAACCGAACAATGAAATTTACTCCCGTTAACCCGAAAAAAGGACGGTTGTAAATCGTCCGATTATCGCGTTGACGAATAGAAGTCGTACCGAAAAATAAGGTGAAGTGAACCGTTGGATATTCGTAGAAATCGAAAGTCGCGTCCGTTTACTGCGAGGTATATCGAATAAGTGTGGTAGAAGCCGGAAATCGATCGAGGTTTCGCGTTGATCGATGGGTCAGTTGAGCGGCTAATTGGAGCACCGCGGGGGTCAGGCCAGCGACCGCCCGAGAGCTGCTGACCCCCCACGGTGACACCCGAAATTACGAAGTTTCCTGAACAGCCGCCGTAATCGATTTCTTGCTTTCGAGAACGCAAAATGCGATCAATCTGAGCAGGTGATCGTTGAGACACATTCTCTATATAATGAAACACGAATTTCCATCAAGACATTACACATACCATTACAAGTTTCAACACGCGTTTACGTTTAAGAGTAGCGATAGAATGCGAAATTTTCGTTCAGATTTATGTATCCTTTTGTAAAAACACACTTTTGTAGTCAAAAAATAGCGAAACATCAAAAAAAACTAAATTTCTTACCTTGCCCTCTTTGCACTCGATGTGGGTAACGTCGGGTCACTCATGCCTTTTCCATAATACGTTTAGCTCTCAAGACTGCTGGTGAGGTAATTAGGAGTCGGCACTTGGGGGTCTAGTAGCCTACTATTATACAATTTTTTCCAGCATAGTTCGGCCGGGCTCCGTTCCCCCCTCCCCGAGCTAGCAATGAGAGTCACTTTTGCCGAGGCACGAGTGACCCGACGTTACTTCTGAAGGGTTAAGCTTCATGCGCTTTTCCCCCAGGCTCCTGTTTGTGTCGTATCTCGGTGATGTCTGGTTTACCTGAGCATCCCATCTTGGTATAATTCGGGTGCTCTCGTGGGTTGTGGTGATTCTCCATCGCTCCCGGAATCCGCCATTTTCATTATTTTCATTAAATTCTTCTCAATTTTTTATTATTAATTCACTTCCTCATTATTTGGTTTTTAAATTTAATGGTATTCATTAAGCGCACCTGCCCCGTGTTGGGCGCCAGTTGTAACGTTCCTCTTTTTGGAGCAGGGCTAAACCGTACTCCAAAATGTAACGACGCGCAGGTTCAGGCCCACGCGTTGATTTTTGGGGCAGGAGCTGGAAATAAATCGTTCCATTAATTGCCAAATAATAAATATTTATTCAGCGACAAGTTTGACGTGGTTACATCGGTTCATAAAAAAAACAGAAATAAATTCAACAAGCAGGAAGCTTACCAAAACTCCAGAGGCGACAGTCGTCCCGTCCCCAGGACAGTCGTCACGAGTCTCAGATCCGCAGGTTATAACTGGGACGGGTAAAAGGCTACTATTTGAGTCCCAGATTGACCACGAGTTGTTATACGCCAATTTCGTCTTTCCCCCTCGGCAGCACCTTTTTATTTAATTTATATGTTCTTACCAAAAAAGATATATAAAATAACTATTATAAAATATAAAAATAAGTTAAGCCGTGCTCCGCGTTGAGCAATACCCGTCCGCCACGACCAGCGCACCAATCAACGCGTCTCCCCGCGGAGCCATGCGTCGCGCGCCGCAACATCTCCTCCGCGACCGTCAGCCAATCAGGCGCAAGCGAGCGACTATAGGAAGAGGCGCTGCGTCGCCCAAACTTCAGTCGCTTTTCCGACTGGTGCCGAGAGGTTCTAGCTCGCTAATAAAAGTTGTACTCTAAACCTTCTGGTTTTTACTGTTCCTTATCCCATCCTCTCCTCGCCGTCTTGTGGCTGTGAAGCTACAACCGGCTCGACTACTTAACCAGTTCGTTTCCGAACTATTCGTCAGTCTCTCTCAAGACTTCGTCGCGGACGGTCCTGTGGCTGTGAAGCTAGAACCGATTCGCCTACTTAACCAGTTCGTTTCCGAACTATTCGTCAGTCTTTCTCAAGACTTCGTCACGAGCGGAAAAAATAGCACTGGCGAAAAACGGGGGGGGGGGGGGGCAAGCAAGCAAAACGTCATTCGTCGTGAACGGCTGGTTAACGGGCAAGGGTTTGTTCGCTGTACGACCTCGAGGAGTCGCTGCTTGTTGCGGGGGGGGGGGGGGGGGGAGAACGACGGTGGTAAAAAGCGGGGTTCTTCCTTCGAGGTGTGACGTAATTTGCGCAATTCGTGGTCGAGTTCGACGTTGAGCTGGCGGTTGAGCTCGGTGAGCCTGGTCAAATCCCGTGGCGGAAGACGCACTGGGAGCGGACGGGTGGGTTTGAAGGTGGTGGCGGCGATGACTCCAGGGTCCACGATCGTACGAGCCCGGGGACGAGGTTGGGCGACCGTCAATCGTGACGGTGGTGCGGCGGATGGAACGTTGGTGTCCCTTGGGGTTAAGATTGACGACCGACGACCGACGACCGACGACCGACGACCGACGACCGACGACCGACGACCGACGACCGACGACCGACGACCGACGACCGACGACCGACGACCGACGACCGACGACCGACGACCGACGACCGACGACCGACGACCGACGACCGACGACCGACGACCGACGACCGACGACCGACGACCGACGACCGACGACCGACGACCGACGACCGACGACCGACGACCGACGACCGACGACCGACGACCGACGACCGACGACCGACGACCGACGACCGACGACCGACGACCGACGACCGACGACCGACGACCGACGACCGACGACCGACGACCGACGACCGACGACCGACGACCGACGACCGACGACCGACGACCGACGACCGACGACCGACGACCGACGACCGACGACCGACGACCGACGACCGACGACCGACGACCGACGACCGACGACCGACGACCGACGACCGACGACCGACGACCGACGACCGACGACCGACGACCGACGACCGACGACCGACGACCGACGACCGACGACCGACGACCGACGACCGACGACCGACGACCGACGACCGACGACCGACGACCGACGACCGACGACCGACGACCGACGACCGACGACCGACGACCGACGACCGACGACCGACGACCGACGACCGACGACCGACGACCGACGACCGACGACCGACGACCGACGACCGACGACCGACGACCGACGACCGACGACCGACGACCGACGACCGACGACCGACGACCGACGACCGACGACCGACGACCGACGACCGACGACCGACGACCGACGACCGACGACCGACGACCGACGACCGACGACCGACGACCGACGACCGACGACCGACGACCGACGACCGACGACCGACGACCGACGACCGACGACCGACGACCGACGACCGACGACCGACGACCGACGACCGACGACCGACGACCGACGACCGACGACCGACGACCGACGACCGACGACCGACGACCGACGACCGACGACCGACGACCGACGACCGACGACCGACGACCGACGACCGACGACCGACGACCGACGACCGACGACCGACGACCGACGACCGACGACCGACGACCGACGACCGACGACCGACGACCGACGACCGACGACCGACGACCGACGACCGACGACCGACGACCGACGACCGACGACCGACGACCGACGACCGACGACCGACGACCGACGACCGACGACCGACGACCGACGACCGACGACCGACGACCGACGACCGACGACCGACGACCGACGACCGACGACCGACGACCGACGACCGACGACGATAGACGGGGGAGATGACGAGGGGACGTTCGAGGATTTGATTATTTTCGCGTTCTTCGGCTCTTCGTTTCAGACGCTGCTCGCAGGAGGGTTTTCGATGTGTGCCCATGATTGCGGTGGAGACGATGTGTGCTGGTGGCAATCGTGGATGAGACTAATCGGCCCGGTTTGGTTACCGCGTTGGGGCGAGGCCGGCATGAATCCCTTCAATGGCGTTGGAGAGTATGTGTGTTGTGCAGTATACTGCGTCTCCAGGTTTATATCTTCCGGTATAAGTCCGTTGATATTTCGCCTGTTGCTCCAATATTTCTGGAGTGCGAGTTTCGAGTTCGATGCCGAAAATTTCGGGAAGGGTGAGGGTGTCCTCGCGATGACTCGATTCGGGAGGATTCGGTCGTTCGTCTCTGGGAAGCTCCTCGGCGTTTTGAGCTCCAGGACTCCGTGAGAGTTCGTGGGGCCGCTCGTTCGCTTCCTTCGGTCTTTCTTCTACGTGAAAACGGAGTTTGTCGAGAAGTTGAATCGTATGTTCAGTTGGTATCGGTGCAAATTGCTGGACCAATCCTTGACATTGCGGGTTGAATTCGTCTGGGAATTCTTGTCAGATCTGCGTGACTTGTCTCTGGGCAAGAAACGGACAATCTCGATTATAATGACGACCCGGGGAATGCTAACATGTTGGTGGTTGATGTGAAGCTCCGACCGTTGGTTTCGATGCGTTTTCCATCCGGGGCTCTTCTTTTCGAGGTTTTGACGTAGTTAGCTGCTCGTTGAGATCGTACTCTACTTCGATTGCTCGTGACATTAGGGTCGACAAGGTTTGAGGTTTCTATGGGTGAATTGCCTTTCGAAGGTTTGGACGCAGTAATTCCAGGAGGATGTAGACCTTGGTGACTTCCGGATCGGTTTCCCGGATGCGTTCGTACAGTAGGTATTTTTGCTGTAAAAATACCCCCGTATTCTCGTTTTCATTTTGTTTGCGGGAGAACAGCTGGGCGTTAAGTCGGGCGACTATCGCCGGACTGTCGTAGCGGATGAAGAACAATTCTTGGAATTCATCCCAGTTGAAATCGAGTGGGCTATAGCAGCTCCACCAGCGTGCCGCGTCTCCGTGCAGGCCGGTGGCTGCGCTCCGGGTACGTGCGGTCGTAGGTGTACGGTTGATGATGAAACATTCTTCGCACTGTTGGATGAAGCGTCGCGGATTTTCGTGGTCAGCTCCACTGTACGTGGGTAGAGGTGCCCTGGGTGGTAAGTTGAGTGCCTGTAGCAGAGTTTGCAAATTTGCTAGTACATTCCGAGCATTGAGTACGGGTACTCCAGGTGCATTATCGTTGAATCCAGGCCCTACCGGGACGTGGTCCGGTCGTGGGCCTTGTGGATGTGTTGATGGTCCTTCTGGGTCCGCCAGAAGTGGCACGTTCCGGGGAACGTGGTCGGGTATGGCGTTAGTCATATTAGCGTGTAGGTTGGGCGCCACCGGGTGATTTGGCACTCCCGGAAGTGCTGGTTCGGCTGGAGGTAGTCCTCGAAGACGTGCCGATTGTCAAGCTGGAGAATGCTTGACGCGCATTAATTTGTAGAGCGTGAGCGACTTTTCTCGTGTAGGGGTGCCCCACGTTGGGCGCCAAAAATGACACTGGCGAAAAACTGGCGGGAAGTGAATGTCATTTGCCGTTAACATATAGTGAGTGGGTTATGGGTTTCGATCGTTGGTTTGAGGTTCTTGATGTGACTTGGAGGGAAATATCGGTGATATGGTCGAACTGCCGTAGCTTCTTCAGCCACGGGTGAACGACGTGTAAGAAATAATTGCTAAAGACGGTGGTTGGGTAGCCGTAGCATATTCAGCCAGGGGCTACCATCGTTTAGAGTGTTCGTGACGAGTGGGTAGGTGGCCGGAGCTTCTCAGCCCCGGGTCCCTACGCTTGTGTAAAGTCCTAACAAGGACTGTCGACGAGTTCAGGAATGAACGAATGCGGGAGTTGATCATAGTTTTGGAGCCACGTTTTTACGTTTGATATAATCCTTAAAAGGACTGTGGAAAAAGTTCGGAAACGAACTGGTTAGTAGGCGAGTCGGTTGTAGCTTCACAGCCACAGGTCCGTCCGCGATGAAGCCCAGCGAAGGACTGATGGTGAGTTCTGCGAAGAATGGTTTGGTCGGCCTGGACGCGTATCCACGCCGACCAAACCGTTCTTTGTAGAACTCGCCACCAGTCCTTCTCAGGATCTCATCGCCGTCGGTTACACCAGGTAATCGCGATCGATATTTGGGTCGATTATCCTGGCGGGAACTACTGGGCTGCCGATAATGTCGCGAGCGCTCATACCATTAAAACTGAATATGTTTTTTGTCTTTTTATATTTTCAACAGGAGGGGGGCGAGATTTATTGACGTCTCAATAGACTCATCGAAAAAATTGAAGGAGCAGAACATTTTTCCATTTTTTTACGTGATTTTTACGTGACTGTAACTTTGCGAAAAATTGTATTGAGATGAATGAAAAAGCATTTTCAAGCTTGACAAGTCTTGTTTTAAAATCTTATGATGAAATTTTTTTCCCGGCCATTGGCACAATCAAGAAGAACGTCGCAAAAAAAGAAATTCCGAAAAATGTTCCGTTTTTCCGTATTCCGCTTGGCACGTCAAGAGTTCAACGTAAGTTTGCTTATGAGTTCTCCAAGCTATAGTATCATCAAATTATCTAATCACAAAACCGCATGTCGTTTTTGAATCTTTGCAGTCTGCAAAGCTTGCATCAGAATATGCCTGAATGTCGTTTTTTCCCCCGATATCTCAATCCAAAATGCTTCGTACCCTTCAGATATCTAAAAACTCTAACTACCATATTTCAATCTTTGTCTCTTAGATTTAACTGATGTCTACTTAATATGTTTGTAGCGTAAGCTATATCAGGGCGTGTGGCACCTGCTAGATAAAGTAAACTTCCCACTGCCTCACGATATGGAAATTTACGGATCGAGTTGTCGTGATCTAGGTTTCTTCCGTCACTATCCTCTTCTCTTTCCCGTCTCTCCCTATTTGCTACCTGTCGAGTGTCTATAGGGGTGTACTGCTTATATATGTTTTCATCGCTTATTCCAAATTTTGTCAACATTTTCTCTATATATTTTCTTGCCTCAATTCGATATGTCTTTCATTTCGAAATTCTTCATTAAGTGAAATTTTATTTTCTTTACTTTAGTATTTTCGTTTCCTGACAGTAAAATATCGTCTACATAAAGCAGCATGATCACATATCTATCATTCTTTCTCCACATAAATAAGCAGGGCTCCTCAGGATTGTTTGTTTAACCCATTTGCAAAGCTACTTCTGGGAACGTTGAATTCCATCTTTTGGGACTAATTTTCAAACCATAAAGTGCTCTATTTAACTTGGAAACTTTGCTTTCTCTAGTCTTTCTGTTTACGTTCTGTCTTCCTGGGATTTCCATGTAAATGTCCTCCCATTGTTCCATTCAGAAAAGCTGTTTTCACATCTAACTGACTGACTTCTAAGTTGTATTTGTTTATAATCGAGACAACTGCTCTAACCAATGGCAACCGTAACAAAGAGGCATAGGTTTCACTAAGATCATAGATATTCTTGTCCTTGAAACCACGAATCACAAGTCTGGCTTTTAATTGTTCTTGATTGTTTATATCGTCATTCATACCTTAATACCAACAGGTTATGGTCCCAACTAGCTTCCATTGTGCGTAAAGTAAATTATGTAAAGTTTTGGTCATAAAATTTCGAGAATTCTGATAGTGAATTGTGAAAGAGTGTGCACCGGCGAAAAATGAATAAAGGAGAAAGCGGAGATGCGGGTGGAGATCAGATCTGCGAGAGAAGTTTGTAAGAAATTGGTAATCTGCGACCGATCGGGGGTGTGGGGGAAATGAAAGGGAGGAAGAAGAAAATGAATGACGGAAAGAAATAAACAAAAGGTGGAATGTATAATAAATTAGAATGAATATATTTAACCGAAGAAAATGAGATACTAGGGTTCCGCGGATCAGATAGCTGCCCCTTTACGGGGTTCAATACGATACATTCTTGATAATTAACAAAAAAAAGAATAAACAAATAATAACTCCCTCATGAAGAAAAATTTAAGAAACAAAATACGGAGAAACGCAACAATCCGCCCAAAAATGAAATAATAATCTGGCAATAGTTCGCAACGGGAAAAATGAAGTAAATAACAATCCGCCGGAGAATGAAATACAAAGAAAAAAAAATAGAAAAAATTAGTGATCCGCAACCAAAAGGAATATAAAATAAACAATAACATTCTCAAAGAGGAAATAATAATCACGCAAAAAGAGAAAAATAAATAATAATAATTTCGCAATAGTCCGCAACGAAAGAAGTGAAAGAAATAATGTTGGAATGAAGAGTAGATTTATTTTCTTTTATTCGGATCGAAGATGAGATTGAAGTGGATAGACTCGGGTTAACTATTAAACAATTTTCAATAATTTATTTTGCGTTAAACGTACAAGAGAAGTGCCGATCGAGGTGTTAAGCCTTAACACCCGTGATTACAGAGCCGAACTGAGCTCGCGAGGGCTCGCGCTCTCGTTTCGTGTGTCTGTATTTGTTTTTGTATAAGTGGGTTTGTCAGTGTGTGAGTTGTGTGCTGAGGTCTTGCTAGAGTTGGTGTCGACGGCCGGTGGATTCTTTCGGCACATTTGACGCGTATTGCACAAATAATAATAATCCCGAAAATGAAATAATAAGGAACCGGCCTTACGCTGACACTTACGCGGGGGGAGGGGAAGGGGGATCGCTTGAGGGAAGGGGAAACATTGCGGACGGGGTGGCTGGCCGGCACTGGTCAAAAAAAAAATTGCACTCAAAAGAAAAATAAGAAAAAGGAAAAATGGGCGCCAGTTGCTCAGTCGGGAACAACACCGATGGGGAAAAAAGGGGAAAAAAGGAAAAAAAAGAACACGATAATGGAAATAATAATTGGGGATGAAATAATATATGGAAATTGGAAAAAATCACTGATCACTGATGAAACTCTCGACGCGCGGCTAGCCGTCGGCGGGGATGGACACGGCTCTTATAACAAATACCTCGGCACCAGAACGAAAAAATACCAAATAAGAAGAAAAGTTACGCGGAGAAAAAGACACTGGAGTAATTATCGCGGGCCTCACTAAACTGTTCGCGATCGCGAAGGAGCACCACTGCTCGCGCACGCACGGCAATGGTCGTCGAAAACTCGAATAACACAAAATGGCGCGACGGGACATCGTGGTTTCCGTGGCACGATGACGGGGCAAAAATTATAATGAGCAATAAATTCGGGGCCACGGGAAGGAAAGTCGGGTAAATTGAGGGTTCGGAAAAATGGGAAAAAACACACTTACTTTGTTGTACGGCCTACGATGGCCTTCCTCACGCTCTATTCCTCGCTCGGACGCACACGACGGTGCTCGGGTTCGTGGTTTCGTTATCGCTTCGCCTCTCCATCTCTCCTCGCTTTTCCTCTTTACGCCTTTCCCTCCTCTCGCCTTTTCACTCCTCACTCTTTTCCGCTTCACTCTCTCTCGTACACTCTCCTCTTACACTCAGAAAAATAATCGCAGGGACACAAAAAACGCTATTAACCCTCAGAAACTCTATTCACAAACTATATCGCACGTGTGGCTTAATCGGGATCTCGGATCGAGGTGACGATGTAATGGCCGTCGTCGTCTTCTTCCGTCTTCTTCGTTGGTTCTCTCCGCTGATTGGCCGCGACGAGGACTGCTCTAATCGAGCCATCAATCAACGGTGGGACCACGTTAATCAGTGGGCGCGTAATTCTGGTGGGTCGCTAGTGCTGCGTGTGGCGTCGCTGATTGGTTTACAGCGACCAATCGGGGTTGTGGTTTCGAATCACGTCAAGGTCCGAGTGTGGGCGCTCGTTTGCGCCACTGGCGTCGGGGCTCGCTCCATCAGGCCTCCGTCGAGGGTCCGTAAGGTGGCTCCCTCGGACGGGTGTTTTCGACACTTCTTGTAGGTTTCCCGCGGGTGTTACGGGTTCCAGTTTTGCCAGCTCGACTCCTGTTATGGACCACCTCGCGGTTTTGTGTGGTGATTTCGTCGCGAGGGTGGTCGGGGGCGAGCTGTCCGGGTCGTCGAGTGATAATCGGGTGATAAAGTAGCCAGTAGTGCGCGATTTTTCCGTTGGTGGTGACGTTCAGCTGTTTCCGGGAAACCTCGGGGGACTTTTGAAGTTATTCCCGGATTCTGTGACGGTGGGAAGCGGGACTCGATTCGATAGGCCTCGGGGCTCCTGATCCGTTCAGGGAAATTCCCCCAGGGCCTCTGCGACGTCCTGAATTCTTCCACATTGTCTCTGGGGACTCCTTTCTCCGTTGGGTTGACGACGGACCATTCATTGTCACCGAGCCATTTGTGATTTAGGGGATGTGCGGGATTTAGAGAGAATCTTCGGTTCCGAGGAAGGCGGGGGGGGGGGGGGAAGTCTGGGGTTGGGGAAATATCATTTTTAGAGAGACTTCGAACATCAGGGGCCTAATTACTTCCAGAATTTAAGGGGTCGGAAGGGGTACGGGTTCTGGGGAGCTTCCGTGCTTTCGGAGCACTTCGTGGTTTGGAGGACTCCAAATTGTTCGAGGTGAGACGTCATATGCTTGTTAGATGATAGAGAAGATCGAGACATGTGACCCTCCACGAAATGAGAATAGCGACGACGAAAAATTAGATGAGAAAGAGATTGTGAAGTGCTTAGATGAGAACGAGACTAGAGACGCGTGCAAACAGGTTTACTCCCTCAAGTTAAAAAAGTAGAGACGGGTAAATCAAATGTACAATTAAACATCAGAGAGATATTAGAAAATAAAATCAAAAATATTTCAGGCGATCCGTCGTATAATATCATCTTGTTAGCAACGGAAAGTCGCATGATCCAGAGCGACGCATTCATAAAACAGATCGCAACCGGGCAAGCTAATGCGATCGCCGCGTTAAATGACACGGTCGAAAGATTAGTGGAAAGCATAAATGAGATTATACGAGAGCAGAAAGCCGGCCAGAGACATAGAAACCTAACGGGAATAGGAGCCACAGGTTACCCTTCTGCCGATTTTAGACCCGGGACCTCTGAAAAAGGGGCAGAGAAACTTCCGAAAGAACCACCAAAACCGGTGAAGAAATTAGATACGCCAGATGAGACAAAGTTGAAACGAAAATTAGTGAGATAAGAGTTAGAAATTGTGCCCCAAGGAACTCTAGCTGATTTAATTAGAAACGAAGTATTGAACCAGGCTCAAATAGAATTGAAGAATAAACAGATTCCGGAAGAAATAAAAGAATCAATGAGATCCGAAGTGCTTGGTAAGGGAACAAGATTAAGACGTGATTACAAATTAACAACCAAAATGAGATACGAATATTTTATAGATTTGTTGAGGTCAGAACTAGGAGAAAATGATTTGCTTTACGTGATTGATTCTAATGTGAAAGTGGTGAGGAAAATTAGTGAAGAGATTAAAGAAAAACATATTCACAGAGTGAAGGATATAATAATAAATAGAATTGAAACAACCTATCATTCTAAAATTTTGGGGAAAACTGATCCAAACGGAATATTGAATATTTTGCAAAAATTAAAAAGAAGTGAAGTAAACCAAAACTCGCTGTCGACTAGAACACAATTATTTGAATAAAAGTTAATTCCTGGAAAAATCAAAGTATCAGATTTTCGGGATAAATGCGAAGAGTTGATTAGAGAATATGAAAAATTGCCAGATGTTTCCCCTTTGTCAAAGCAAGAAAAGAGAGACGCGCAGTATAAAGCACTAAAAGATACTATTCCTAATGTTAAAAATGTAGAGTTCATGACAAAAAATCAAACTAAAAGAAGTTTAACATGAGAAGAACTAAAAGATTTTATTGTTCAGGACGAAGCTGACAGACAGGTGAACCAAACGAGGGACGCGTCGCAACCAAAAGCATTTTATTCATGTAAAAATGTGTCAATGGAAAGATGTTAATCGTGTGACGAGAACGGACACCTGAGTGAAGACTGTCGACGCAAGGAGATGGCAGAGAAAAAATGTCAGGAATGCTGGCTGGAGATGTGGAAAAGACGGGAGAGGAAGAGGCAGGTATGTTCAGAGAGGCAAGGACAGATATAGTTATTCTGGAAATGATGGAAGTAGAGGTGGAAAAAGAAATGGAGTTTTTGAGACGAGAGGTGGAGAAGCAAAAAGAGCAAAGCTAAATGGCAGAGGTTATGGGCCCAGCACCCTCCCTTGTCCTTGAAACCACGAATCACAAGTCTGGCTTTGAATTTTTCATGGTTGTTTATATCTATCTTTTTCCCAAATACCCATCGCGAGTCTAGTACATTTGGTTTATTTCCGCATTTGTATAGTTTTGATGTTTCTACCAAATCCCACACATTAATTTCTTCCATAGACTCAAGTTCATCTCTAATTGCCTTTTCCCAATTCTTCCTGTTCTCACTGTTCATTGCTTCTCCATAGTTCATGGGGTCTCTATTTATTTAACCAGAAGGGCATGCTGTTCATTAGCTTGCTTATCCTGATCTACTTCTTCTCAACTTCATTTTCTTGAACTTTTATTCCTACTCCTTCTTTCTCCTTGCAACATCCATCGGATCTTAACTTTTTCTTCACTACTCTTAATTCCTCATCTTTCCCTTCTAATTAATGCTTCCTCTTCCTCGGTCTTCCCCGTTTCCTCTTTTCTACTCCCTCGGTTTTTTGCAATTTTTCTACAACTTCTCCTTGTTCGATTTCAAATTCCTTAAACCATTTTTCTCTATCAAGATCTTTAACTTCATAAGGCCAATCTCTAATGCTATCTTTCTTGTACACATCCTTGAAAACCTTTTTCTTAATAAGTTTCAGATCCCTACTTTTATAATACTTCCCCAGTTCTGGTTTTAAAACTTGGTATCCTGTTGGTGTGTAGCCAACAAGCACTATTCTCCGCGGTAGAACTGAACTTTAGACCTACCTTGCGGTGCACCCTTGCACCGCAACGTTGCGTTGATTCGGTTGCGATGCAGCCGAATCTCTTAATGTGGTTTATGTCGAAACTTTTATTCGGAGCGAATCTTTCCAAAGGTGTTATCATTTCGTTTGATTTGTGCGGAGTTCGATTGTAGGCGTTAACTGCTGCCCCTGATACTAAATCCCACAGATTTCCCGGCAATTTAGAATCATACATGTACGCTCTCACTTTGTTTTATATTGTTTGGTTAAATCTGTCAGCTGCACCATCGTGCTGAGGTGTATCTGGACAAGCAAACTGAGACTCAGCTCCTAACATTTTCAGCACTTCTAACATGTATCCGCCCAGTGTATTCAGTTCCCTGATCTGTTTTCAAGTAACATACTTTCGCATCTCTTCCTAATACATTTCTTGCCGCTCTGACGCATGCTTCTAAACAATGTCCGGTCTCGCTTTTAAAATTCATTGGGTAGGCCATAGCCAGTCTCAAGTAATCATCAATAAATACTGATATAAAACGATATCCCTGAGGGTGCGCTGGAAGATTTATAGCCCCTATCACATCTGAATATATAATTGGCAAAGGTTCTGTAACTCGTGTTCTACTCGTGATAAAGGGAAGTCTTTTTGCTTTTGTGATATGACATATTTCGCAATATAATATTTGTCCATCGAAAATCGCATCTTGGAGAGCTTTATTGTTTTTGAAATGTTTTCGTAGCGCTTTCAAATAAGATAAAGAGGCATGTCCAAATCTTACACGCCACAATAAGGCATTGTGGTTTCTCTTAAACTTTTCATTTTTATCACCGAAAGGCAATTCAGAATCTGGACTTTCATCCGTTTCTAATTCTTTTAAATTAACAAAATTTCTGTCCCGAACGGTAAATTCTAAACTTGACTTTTCACAAGGCATACTGCCTTTATTCGTTCTTTTCAGGATTCGTCACTTCTCACGTTTTCTATTTTCTTATTTTCTGGATTTTCCTTGTGTGATATTTCCTCAATTCTTTTCACCTTTGACTCCACATGATTACTATCTCCTTTTTCTACCTCCTCACATCTTACTTTTTCAGTAACACTTCTTGTAATATATCTAGTCTCATTTCCGTCGGTGGCTACATATACTATTATTCGCTTATTTTTGTTTTGATTTTGAACATTTTGCACGTCTAGCTCGATTATCCAGTACGGACTCTTATATATCCCGCTTAAAAAAAATTCTCCAGATCGTGGGTCGAGAATGTTAATTCTTTCTTTGCCTAAGTATATGCCCAATCCCATTTCCGCAAAGTTTCTAGGCGATAACAAATTTTCAGAGCGACCCTGAGCGCATATGACATTGCAAATTTCGTGTATATTTCCCCGACTTGTTTTTATTTCAATCGAACCCTCTCCCTCCGTTTCTAAGTCCGCATTGCTATTTTTATTCGCACATTTTATTGTTCCGTTATTTCCTGACTTGTAATTTCTAAAAATTAGCTTTAAATTTGTTAGATGTTCTGTGGCAGCTGAATCTGCCAGAAACTTTACAAGAAGACTCTTATTATTTTCTTCTGCAACATTTCTCCCTTTTCCATAATTATCTAATTCTACGTCCGAATATTCACGCGTATCTTTAAAACAGTTGTTACCTTTCATACCGTGATCCACTATTACAGCGTTTGCTTGAGCTTGTCCTCCTCTTCCTTTGAAACTACCTCTGTCGCGTCGCAAACTATTTTGTCACCCATAACCTCTGCCATTTAGCTTTGCTCTTTTTGCTTTTCCACCTCTCGTCTCAAAAACTCCATTTCTTTTGCCACCTCTACTTCCATCATTCCCAGAATAACTATATCTGTCCTTGCCTCTCTGAACATACCTGCCTCTTCCTCTCGCGTCTTTTCCACATCTCCAGCCAGCATTGGTTCTGGGATTGAGCATAGTGCACCAATTTTCGATATGCTCTGGCAGGTTGACAACGAATCTTTTACAGGCGTAACATTTTTTCTCTCCCATCTCATTGACACATTTTTACATGAAT
Organism: Sussaba pulchella; assembly: GCA_963971145.1. Classification (NCBI taxonomy): domain Eukaryota; kingdom Metazoa; phylum Arthropoda; class Insecta; order Hymenoptera; family Ichneumonidae; genus Sussaba; species Sussaba pulchella. Next base: position 4,344,612 of record OZ020172.1, read on the forward strand.
AAAATGCTTTTGGTTCTGAGGCGTCTCTCGTTTGGTTCACCTGTCTGTCAGCTTCGTCCTAAAGAATAAAATATTCAATTCTGCACATGTTAAACTCCTCTTGGTTTGATTTTTTGTCATGAACTTTACATTTCTAACATTAGGAACAGTATCTTTTAGTGCTTTCTACAGCGCGTCTTTCTTTTCTTGCTCTGACAAAGGGGAAATATCTGGCAATTTTTCATATTCTCTAATCAACTCTTCGCATTTATCCCGAAAATCTGATACTTTGACTTTTCCAGGAATGTACTTTTATTCAAATAATGGTGTTCTAATCGACAGCGCGTCTTGGTTTACTTCACTTCTTTTTAATTTTTGCAAAATATTCAATATTTCGTTTGGATCAGTTTTCCCCAAAATTTTAGAATGATAGGTTGTTTCAATTCTATTCATTATTATATCCTTGTTACGTCCCAACTACGAATATAATGAAATACTCGCTTGGACGTAACCCAGCTGTTGACCTCTCTTTTGAGTCAGGTTTTTACGCCTTTACTCGGGGACCGAGGTCTAGCCTAATCACGATCGAAATGAAAGAACCCCTTGTGTTTACCTGAAGTCCCTTGTTGTTGGTGCTGTCTGGATGGCTGCGGATGGATTGCTGTTGCAGGTACTTGTCCCTTGACAGGTAGTCGTCACCGGTTGCTGACCCACTGCAAAAGGGTCGGGCCAGTCGAAAGAAAATCCGACACACGAGATTTTGCACGCACACACAATCTTTTGTATTTTCAGTTATAAGGTGGTTCGGTATACAGTTAACTTGGTTCACATAAATTGTTACACAGTTCACAGTTTCACAATGTTCGAAGGCGCACAGAATGTCAGGTTGGAATGATCGTCACTATTACAGTCTTAAAGTCTATTGTCGCGCAGGTTGTCACCACCGCAATATTAAGGCACGGATTAATTTTTGTTAACGATTGCGGGCGAATTATCTGGTTTTCTTTAACCTTCCGTTGCTTTTCCTCGAGCTTCAAATTATTTAGATTTTACGCGGGACTCTATGGTCTCTTACGCGCATGTAATTATTTAATTTAAAGGGACACTTGGCTCCCGATTATTTAATTAATTCTAGACACCTTGGCCTTATTGCTTATTTATTTTATTAATCGCGGACTATTATTATTCGCTGATTATTGGCACTCGCGGATTTTCGCGTTGTTTAATCGTTGGTATTAATCGTGGACTCCTGGTCCTTGATATATTTATTCTTCAATATTTGTTTATTTATTTTGGGTGTTAACTCTTCAAGGCTGGACCCCGTGGTCTAACAGCTTATTCTGGAACTCGCTGACTTTTTATTTAATAATTTGATATTGTTAAACGCAGACTCTTGGTTGCGGACGAATTTGGTTATTGGTACTCAGCTCAGTTCGCGAATAATTTTAGTCACGCGGTTGATTCTATTTATTTCAACTTTATTCACGCGGTTGTAAAACGGGCACAGGCACACTTGGGTCACCGTACCTCCGCAATTTTATAACTTAACGGTCGAGGGTCAATACCTCTCAGACCGCGAAACTCTACCTGACTGTACTAGGAGTCAGGTGGTTTCCAAAGTATCTCCGACCGAACGCGAGAATGATTCTAAGTCCAACTCGAAATAAAATTCGGAGGACGCAAAAATATTCTAAGTCCCCGATCGGGCAGAGTAACGGTACTATTAAACTTTCACGGGGACGACTGGCGCGAACTGTATAGATGGGAAAACTGAGACGCTCTAGGGCGAAAACCATGGGTTTATATACTGTTTTCCAGGGTGGCACGATCGTAAAATCCAAAAATAGCTCAGCGAGAAGAGAGATTCAAAATGAGATTATAGAGGGTTTCCAGGAAATATCGGGGGTAAAAAGGGTGAACGTTAGAGAGAGAAAACACTTCCGACAGAGAGGACATGTGAGCTTAGAGAGAAAGGGAGATCGTTAGAGTGAGAGAGCATTCTAGATAAGATCGCAGATAAGCTTACAGCGAGAAAAGGAGAGTTTAGAGCGAGAGAACCGTTTCGGCGAAAACTCATAAAATAGCGCAAAGTAGGGCGCGCGTGTCTCGTACCCTATAAAGTAAGGAGGGGTAGAGCGCACCACTCGTATCAGGTAGGAGTATGCGCGATAGGGCGCGGCACGAGTGCGCGGTGGAGGAGAAAAAGGGAGAACGCATCCGATGAGAGTTTGCGGCACCGGAACGTGCTGCCATCACTTAAGTGGGTTTTCCTTATAAAAGTGCGAGGACGTAACATCCTTCACACTGTGAATATGTTTTTCTTTAATTTCTTCACTAATTTTGTTCACCACGTTAACATCAGAATCAATTACATAAAGCAAATACTTTTCTCCTAGTTCTGACCTTAACAAATCTATAAAATATTCGTATCTCATTTTTGTTGTTAATTTGTAATCGCGTCTTAATCTTGTTCCCTTACCAAGGACGTCAGATCTCATTGATTCTTTTATTCGTTCCGCAGTCTGTTTATTCGTCAATTCTATTTGAGCCCGGTTCAATACTACGTTTCTAATTAAATTAGCTAGAGTTTCTTGGGACACCATTTTTAACTCTTTTCTCACTAATTTTCGTTTCTCCTTTGTCTCATCTGGCGTATCTAATTTCTCTACCTGTTTTGGTGGTTCTTTCGGAAGTTTCTCTGCCCCTTTTACAGAGGTCCCGGGTCTAAAATCGGCAGGAGGGTAACCTGTGGATCCTATTCCCGTTAGGTTCCTCTGTCTCTGGCCGGCTTTCTGCTCTCGTATAATCTCATTTATGCTTTCCACTAATCTTTTGACTATGTCATTTAACGCGCCGATCGCATTAGCTTGTCCGGTTGTGATCTGTTTTATGATTGCGTCGCTCTGGATCATGCGACTTTCCATTGCTAACAAGATGATATTATACGACGGATCGCCTGAAATATTTTTGATTTTATTTTCTAATATCTCTCTGATATTTACTTGTACATTTAATTTACCCGTCTCTAATTTTTGACTCGAGGGAGTATCTTTACCTGCTTGCACGCTCGCATCTCTTTTGCCTACAGCTGTTTCCTCGTCTCCAGTTTCGTTACACAAACTCATCTCTTCTATAAAATAAATTTGAAAAATTTTTAAAAACTCCCGGCTGGAGTAAAAGCCGAACACAAAAAAAATTAGAACGAAAAAAAAATAATCTAATAGAAAGCATGAATAAAATTCATGAATCTAAAAAGAATACAAAAAATCAATCAATTAAAAATGGACAAAATAAATTAGTAAATTTAAAAGAATGAAATAAAATAAATCAAACAATTTGTTTCAAACTCCTTGCTGGAAAAGAAATCGACCACAAAAAAATTAGAACGGAAAAAAAGTAATCTGATAAAAAGCATGAATACAATTCATGAATCTAAAAAGGATACAACAAATTAATAAATTCAAAATGGACAAAACAAATTAGTAAATAAAAAGAAAAATGAAATAAATAAATAAATTTAAAAAGGATGAAATAATTGAAGAAGTCATGTTAGTTTATTCATAGTTTGAATTATGATCGTTCGTTTCTATGAGTTCAATTTTTTGAATCGTGGTAATTTCTTCACTGCCCTCAATTCAGTCGGGAGACGTCATTTAATCAACATAAAGATGATATAGGATATAGATGTTTTACAGTGCAAAGAAGACGCCATTAATTTAACATCAAGACGATCTGGATTTAGATGTTCGGTGATACGAAAGGAAACGTCCCCCGACTTATGTTTAATGAATGACGTCTCGCGACTGAATTGGGGGCAGTGAGGAAATTACTACGATTCAAAAAATTGAACTCATTGAAACGAACGATCATAATCCAAACTATGAATAAACTAAGATGACTTCTTGAATTATTTCATCCTTTTTAAATTTATTTATTTATTTCATTTTTCTTTTTATTTACCAATTTGTTTTGTCCATTTCAAATTTATTAATTTGTTGTATCCTTCTTAGATTCATGAATTGTATTCATGCTTTTTATCAGATTACTTTTTTTCGTTCTCATTTTTTTGTGGTCGATTTCTATTCCAGCAAGGAGTTTTAAAAAATTATTTCAATTTATTTTATTTCTCTCTTATAAATTAACTAATTTATTTTGTCCATTTTTAATTTATTAATTTGTTGTATTTTTTTGATTCATGAATTTCATTCATGCTTTCTATATCAGATTACTTTTTTTTCGTTCTAATTTTTTTTGCGTTCGATTTTTACTCCAACCGGGAGTGTTTAAAATTATTTCAATTTATTTTATTTAATCCTTTTTGAATTTTCTAATAAGTCATTTATTATGCGCGACAATTCTCGCAGCGGGAGTTTTCCAGAATTTTTTAATTTATTTTAATTTCAATCTTTTATTTAGGTGAAAAGGCATTGAAAAAAAATTATTGGCCGATATGAACTGTAATTGTTTTTTATTCATAAAGATAAAGACAACAATATTTTACTCAAAGTCCCGGTTCCCCATGAGCCTCATTATTGTGGCCATTGCGCCGGCCACGCGCCAGCTCTCCGGTTGGCCGCGCCCCCGTCCACGTTCCCGTTGCCGGGCGGGAACCCACCGGCCTGTGTGCGACCGATTCTCCGGATTGTTTTGGCGTTGATTTTCCGGTTGCCTATACGGGGATCGGTCGCCGCGACCGTACCGGCAACAGCTACCTCTATAATCCTCAGAACGCCGTCCGCTATCCCCTTCCCGGGCGTCCCGATGGTCTCGAAGGTCCCGCGACCGCTGCCGATCACGATCGGACCGGGACGCCCGATCCGGGCGACCGTTGTGCGGGTGGTGAGTCGAGCGACCAGAGTGACGATGGCTTGATTCCCGGCCGTCACTCCCGTCGTATCTCGATGAGGTCGACCCGTTGTCGTTCGTGCTGAAATAAAAATAATAAATGAATGATAAGAAATTACTTGAAAAACAACGGAAACATCGGTTCCTTGCAACTTACCTCTGACGGTGACCGTCCCCGCCACTCTCCCAGAGCCGTTGCCCCGGAGGTAAAGATCTCATGTCGTCTTCCCTGGAAAGACAGAAAAACATAATATACATAAAAAATGTATGGTGACACGACATAATATAACCGTGAAAATATCACGCGACTAAATATCACACAACAAAATATCACATGGAAAAATATCGCACAGACAAAATGTCATATGGAAAAATATTACAATAATAAATATCACATGGAAAAATATCACGATGACAAATATCACCCTGTTATAATATCACATGATATTTTTAATTTGTAAAACCTTCAGCTACACAGTTGATTTTATCCAAAGCAGTACTGTAATTGTATTGACTAAAGTTTCGCTCTGGATATTGTAATATTATATGACATTTTGTATCCTATATTCTTGAATGTGGAGTATTACGAGCACATGAACAATATACACGAGTAAGGATGATTGCTAGCGTTGAGGGTCTATTGTCTATCCATTGCCGAAATGATTCAATATCGATGGGGTAGCCGAACGGCGGGTATAATATCATGCCGTTAAAGTTTATTAAGTCGCAGAAAGGGAAGCCGCTATAAGTGGAAGAGGGGGGTGTATACTTGCGACATCGTGAAAGTGATGAAAGAATAACTTGGCGTTGTGTTCTATATATGAGCAGAAGTTGCAACTAATATATTCAAAGTACGTCTGATAAACGAACCGGTAACTATCGTCCTGATTATGCGTCGCGTGTGACTATAGATTACATCATGATATTATCATCATAGTGATATTTATCATCGACCGCAAAAATTGGGAGGATAAATTGATTTTTGAAAATGATCATATTTCGTGGTTGTAATATTTTTTAATATTATATATAGTCTGTGATTTTTTTTCTGTATGATATTTTTTCGGTGTGATATTTTGTCGGTGTGATATTTTGTCCGTGTGATATTTTGTCTGTGTGATATTTTGTTGTGTGATATTTTGTCCGTGTGATATTTTGTTGTGTGATATTTTGTCCGTGATATAGTGTCGTTGTTCTTTTGTCGTGTTATAAAATGTGGTGGAACCAAATGTATACATCAATATATACGAAGAAACCTCAATTTCTTCTATATTTGAAAAGAAATTTTACTCACATAATCTCCATATTCGGCAAAGATCGGGCTCTGTAAATATAAAAGAAAATTCCTACATTACCTGCTAAAAAATATTTCGATTAAATTTTAAATTATTAAAACATGTTATATATTTAAGAGCGCTTACCGATTACTATTTCCGTAGCTCATGGCTGTCAAATTTTGACTATATTTGAGGGACTGTAAAGAAAAGTCAATATTAAATATTGCTTCTCTAAATATTATACTCGGGGTAGCAAAATTGAAGGATGCTGTTCTAATTCAATTTTTTAGTTATCTGTTTGATATTGATGCATAAGAGACCGCCTTTTACTGATTAACGCTGAAGACAACATATCGTTCCAATGCGAGAGTCGCTTCCCACATAAGACCGAGTTCCCAAATATTTTGTGCCGAACAAAAATATCAGTGACTTTACATAATAAAATGTGACATGTTCTACTTTTACAAATAAAAGTGTGTGTAGTGATACAAGATAATCAATTAAAAGTGAATACTATCGCTATAACACCTCACATCCATGTTTCATCGACACATCTCATCGATGAATAACAACCAAATTCTATCGTAGCAAAGAAGTTCAATATGAATGCATCACATGGACCGTCCATAATGTATTCATTTCATTCCTGCGGATTCCTTGGCAGAAATAAAATAAATACATCATGGACGGCCCATGTGATGCATTCATATTCAACTTCTTTGCTACGATAGAATTTGGGTGTTATTCATCGATGATATGTGTCCATGAAACATGGCTGTGAGGTTTCATAGCGATAGTATTCAATTTTAATTGATCATTTTGTACCACTACTCACACATTCTTTTTGTAAAAGTAGAACATGTCACATTTCATTATGTAAAGTCACTGATATTTTTGTTCCGCACAAGATATTTGGGATCTCGGTCTAATGTGTGAAGCGACCCTCGCATTGGAACGATATGTTGTCTCCAGCGTTAATCAGTAAAAGGTGGTCCTTTATGCATTGATATCAAATAGAAAATTGATTTCCATTCTTTGGCAAAAATAAAATAAATACATCATGGACGGTCCATGTGATGCATTCATATTCAACTTCTTTGCGACGATAGAATTTGGTTGCTATCCATCGATGAGATGTGTCGATGCAACATGGATGTGAGGTTTTATAGCGACAGTAATCACAATTGAGTATAGAATTGATTATTTTGTACCACTACACACACATTTTTTTTGTAAAAGTAGAACATATCACTTTTTATTATGTAAAATCACTAATATTTTTGTTCCACATAAAATATTGAGGAACTTGGTCGTATGTTTAACGCAACCCTCGCATTTGTACGACACGTAGTCGACAGCGTTAAACAGTAATAACTGATGTTTCATGAATTTATAATAGTAACAATGAATAGATAGCTCTAGAATTGAATTGAAAAAGCATCTTTTTAGTCTCGATTTGTTAATTTATGAATTGAAAACGATTAAAGCATTAAATAAAATGTGAAAAAAAAATGAAAAGTTTTACTTACGAAAGCGTGGTGTCTCGATGACATCTTTGTCTATAATATTCTTCATTAGTTCCTCCCCTTTCTTTGTCGAATTTTCGTGGCCGCGCGCACACATACCAACCTAAACTTTGGTAACTACCGCGCTCGCTGTTGGTAGATGCATTCACGGTTGTATACCTCGAGGAAACCTGATTGGTCCCCCATAAATTCAAGGGTCCTGCATGCTCGTATCTATATGCACAGAGCTACGTTCAGAAACGTGGCACCGGCAGAGCTGCCAGATTAGAGGAAGTGGCTCGAAAAATCGACCCCCTCCATGGCTATTCCGAGCAGCGTTAGAGGGGAGGCAGCCTGCTGCCACCGCCGACGGCACTGTATGCAGCGAATGGCGTTACCAAGCGCTACTCTCACGGTTCGCCAATCGCCTGACTTTCCTGGCCTGGCCGGCTTCCGATGCGCGCCAACTTTCAAAACCTGAATAAAAATTGAACATATGAGTGTTACTGAAAACATATAGAAAAGACATTCAATATTTTTGCAGCCGTTAGCAAATGAACAGCGCATCACATCATTGATTGCAATTAAGTCAATGTGAATATGCACTATTCATTACCCAGGTCCCACCACGTGGAGGTCGCTGCATAGGAACCGACCCGGGGGCCGTTGCTGCGAGCGCATAGCATGCAAATACAGACGCAGCAACGACCCCACACCCAACCTTCAGCTATACAATGAAGACACAGGAAATCAAAAATAAATAAAGTAAAATAAAATGCTTTTTTGGCTTAACACAAAAGGCGACGATAGTCTCTAATCGCTAAAAAATAAAGAAACAGATGGAATATGAAAATAAAGCGATTGGACCGATTAAAATAGAATAAAACGCCTCTCTTATGGCATAAAACGCAACGCCATTGGCAGTCGCAAAAGAATAAATAAATTAATGAATTATTGAAATACTAGCTTTTACCCGCGACTTCGTCCGCGTAGATTTCGGTTTTGAACCGACGACCGATACGTCTACCCCCCTCCTCCCGTTGCCCCTCCGACCCCCCTTTCGCCCCCCACCCCCCGTCGATTCCCGTCGAACCACAATACGAAAACCATAAGACAGAGACAGTATACGAAGATCCGCACAGAGAGGAGACGCTGAGAATACAATTTTCCGAACAAACGTTTACAACCCCATTTTACTCCCTCAGGATATTATTTTCGAAAAATCCTTTCTTAGTAAGCACCTATTGTGTAACCCGAACTTACATGTAAGATTCAAGCTATCTATCTATTGCCGTTCCAGAGATACAGTTACAACGGTTACGAACGCCCACACCCTATTCTACCCCCTTAGGGGTTGATTTTTGAAAAATCCTTCTTCAGTGAGCACCTACTGTATGAGCCGAACCTCCATGGCAAATTTGAACTCTATCTATTGCCGTTCCAGAGATACAGTAACAATGGTTCCAAACGCCCACACCCCATTCGGCCCCATTAGGGGTTGATTTTTAAAAAATCCTTCTTCAGTGAGCATCTACTGTATGAGCCGAACCTCCATGGCAAATTTCAACTCTCTATCTATTGCCGTTCCAGAGATACAGTAACAATGGTTACAAACGCCCACACCCCATTCCACCCCCTTAGGGGTTGATTTTCGAAAAATCCTTTCTCAGTGGACCTCTACACCCTCCAAAGAACCTATATTCCAAATTTCATTTTCCTATCTTCAGTGGTTTAGGCTGTGCGTTGTCTGTCAGTCAGTCAGTCAGTCAGTCAGTCAGTCAGTCAGTCAGTCACGGAACAGTTTTATATATATATAGAAAAATCCTTTCTTAGTAAGCACCTATTGTGTAACCCGAACCTACATGTAAGATTCAAGCTATCTATCTATTGCCGTTCCAGAGATACAGTAACAACGGTTACGAACGCCCACACCCTATTCTACCCCCTTAGAGGTTGATTTTTAAAAAATCCTTTTTCGTTGAGCATCTACTGTGTTACCCAAACCTCCATGTGAAATTTCAACTCTCTATCTATTACCGTTCCAGAGATACAGTAACAATGGTTACGAACGCCCACAACCCATTCCACCCCCTGAGGGGTTGATTTTTGAAAAATCCTTTTTCAGGAAGCACCTACTGTATGAGCCGAACCACCACGCAAAATTGTACCTCTCTATCTATTGCCATTTCAGAGATACAGTACCAATGATAACGCACACCCATAACCCATTCCACCCTTTTAGGGGTTGATTTCAAAAAAATCCTTTCCAAGTGAGCACCTACTGTATGACCCGAACCACCATGCAAAATTTCGACTCTCTATCTATCGCCATTTCAGAGATACAGTAACAATGTTAACGCACACCCACAACCCATTTCACCCACTTAGGGGTTGATTTTCGAAAAATTCTTTTTCGTTGAGCATCTACTGTGTTACCCAAACGTCCATGTAAAATTTCAACTCTCTTTTTATTACCGTTCCAGAGATACAGTAACAATGGTTACAAACGCCCACAACCCATTCCACCCCCTTAGGGGTTGATTTTTGGAAAATCCTTTCTCAGTGAGCACCTACTCTATGAGCCGAACCACCATGCAAAATTTCACCTTTCTATCTATTGCTTTTCCGGAGATACAGTCACAATGGTTACAAACGCCTACACCCCATTTCACCCCGTTAGGGGTTGATTTTTAAAAAAATCCCTCCTTAGTGGACCTCTACATCCTCTAAGGAACATATGTTCCAAATTTCATGTTTTTATCTTCAGCGGTTTAGGCTGTGCGTTGTCTGTCAGTCAGTCAGTCAGTCACGGAACAGTTTTATATATATAGATGAAATAGATGAAATAAAAAACAAATCTTTGACTAGTGGCGATTATTTTTCGCAAAACAAAACAAATCTTTGGAAAAAAAGCGATTATTTTCCGCAAAACAAAATAAAAATAAATCAACTAAGCTAACAAGTAAATAAATAAATATATATATGTATATCTATTTTATCTTCAGTATTTCGTATCACATCTCTTATTATATATAATTATCACAGGGATTAATACTTATATTAAACGGTTTTGATCGTTGTCGTAGTGGGAGTGATTTTTAAAAGGGTCCAAACTTGCTCAAATGGCGTCAGGCGGTTGCGACGGGGACAGATTTTCGCTGGAATGGAGGGCAAAATGTCTTTCATCTACTTTGAAATTACTACAATTTACTCCAGTGTTTTTGAAAGCCAGGCGGACTCGGCAAATGGCATCAAAGCACTTTTGGCCTATACAATTACGCCTCTTCGTTTTTACATCAGTGACGATTGAAAATAATCGTTCGGCCTCTGCATTCAAATGGGGAAGTGACAAGACGATTGAAACTAAACGCTCTAAATTGGAAACTCTTTTTCGTCCGCAACATTTTTGGTTTCCACAATTACTTTCCAAAATGACTCGACGTCGAGGGCAATAAGCTCTAGCTTTTTTTGCTCCGAGAATGCAAAAAGCAATGAGGACCATTCAACTTCTAAATCTGTTACTTGATTCAACCCGAAGCGCTGAGCAACATGAATTACATCGTTCAATTTTTTTTGTTATTCAAATCGAGGGCAATGCTCGGGACCAAAAATTGCAATTCATCCAAAAGGGAAGGCTTCAATGGGGGTCGCTTCGCTATCTCAGTGACAGCCGTGATATAGAATGCCAAGCAAGTTTGGCGGATTTCGATCGCGTCGATTTCCGGAACTCTAGCCAGCGCCGCTGCGCATTCTCAACCGAGGTTGACCTCGTTGAGGGGAACGACGTTTCGGGGATCAGCAACGTTCACGTTGCCTGCCTTCAGTTAATCTAAAACTTCCTTTTTGAGAAAATTTGGGCCGATCTGCGCGATGAGGAGCCTACTGCTTTCGGCCAATCGGTGGATAAGGACTCTTCGTGATTGGAAAAGGATATTTAATTTCGTGATCATCGTTAAAGAATATTTGAGAAAAAGAAGATAAATTTTCACCGTGTCACTGCAGAAGGCATCGAGAATATCTCCGGCTGATTTGGGTTTATCTTCAGTGACGGCCCTAATAAAGAACAATTTCAGAAGGTCCCACATTTCGAGAAGTCGGACGACGCATTGTTTTCTGGACAGCCATCGAGTGCCAGACCGGTCAGTCAGAGTGGTCGGTCTGAATAAAGAAATCTCCGACGTGGAGAAGATGCAATATTTGAAAATGAGCTTGACTGGCGAAGCAGCTCAGCTCATTAAGAACATTTCTGTCGCCGTGGACAACTTCGAGCGTGCGTGGAAAACGCTCGTTCACCGGTATGAAAATAAACGCGTCCTTACCGACACGCATCTCGCAGCGTTGTTCGCAATTCGGCAAGCGAGCTCAAATCGATGCTCGGTGACACGAAAGAAGCCCTCGGTGCGCTTACCGCTCTCGGAAGCCCCGTTGAACACTGGGACTACCTCCTCGTGTACATGACCGCGCGAAAGCTCGACTCCGACTCGTTGACGGATTGGGAGAAGCAGCTCGGTGCACGCCTCGAACCCCCGTCGTTCGAGGACCTCGAAACCTTCCTCCAAGGTCGAATCCGCGGACTCGAAGCAGTCGACCGCGCAATCGGGCAACGAAAATCGCGTCAAATTACCTCTGCCGGGAGCAAGCCCACAGCAAATGTAAAATCTCACCAATCCACGACAACCGTTCCCACCGAATCCTCTGGGTCGAATACAACGAAAACCGTGAAATCACCGTGCGTGCTGTGCGCCGATCTCGATTCGCTCACCTCCTTCCTAAATTATCGAAGTTAAACACCGGAACAACGTCGCGACATCGTTAACCAAAAGGGTCTTTGTTTTAATTGCTTAGGTTCGCATCACTTTCGAAATTGTCGGTCGACCGGTCAATGTCGAGTGTGCGGAAACTCCCATCACACGTCGACTCATATTCCGTTTAGTGTGACTGAGTCTACCTCAGACACTTCCACTGCAGCGAAAGGCTCTCCGGTTCCAACACTCGCGAAAGAAGTCGCTTCCGGAACCAAGTCTTACTCGCCCGGGCCTTCACGGAAGAGGTAAAACGTCGACTTCGAGCAATGTCGCGCTATCGACCCCCATGACGTTCACGAGAGTCCTGCTCGCCACCGCTCTCGTGCAGGTAACATCGTGTTATGGCGAGCACATCGAAGTCCGAGCCCTCCTCGATCAGGGTTCGGAGGTGTCGCGTGAGCTGAATGTGCCTCGTCGGCGCGTCTTGCTCCCGATCCACAGCATCGAAGCTCAACAAACGAGTATCTCGCGCGGCGTGGTCACCCTCAATTTATCCTCATGGGTGAAGAGTCAGTTCTCCTTACCTGTCAAGGCGTACGTGCTTGCGAAACTCACATCGTATTTCCCGCCGATTCGAGTGATTGAGACTCCGTGGCCTCATCTCCACGACATCGAACTCGCTGATCTGGGATTTCCATCTCCTCGGGAGATCGATCTCGTCCTCGGTGCAGAAATCTACAGCCTCATTCTTGAGGAAGGACTTCGCAAAGGCTGCCCCGGCAGCCCTGTCACCCGGCAGACTGCATTCGGGTGGATTCTCTCGGGATCCACATCGACAAGTTCGGACAACGAACTCAACAACCGCAGTGCTCACGGATTCCAATGCCGATTCGACGGAGTCGATTACGACCTCCTGGATCTTCTCCAGCGCTTCTGGTTGCAAGAAGAAACTTCGGCGAGCTCTACGCCGTCGCTCTCCGAAGACGACTTACAATGCGAACGACATTTCATCGAAACTCACTCTCGAACAGCGGAAGGACGCTACGTGGTACGCCTTCCATTCAAGCAAATCCCGAATACCCTCGGAGACTCCCATCGACCAGCTGCACGAATGCTCCTGCGCCATGAACACCGTTTCGCTCACGATCCTGCGCTCGAAACGGCGTACACGAAGTTTCTCGCTGAATACGAACACCTGAGGCACATGGCTGTCGTTGCGAATTCGGATCAAGACCCGCAGCGCGTTTTTTAGCTCCCACATCATGCAGTCGTTCGCAACAGCAGCTCCACGACGAAAATCCGAGTGGTGTTTAACGGATCGTACCGAACAAATCTGAACCTTTCACTCGACGGCACGCTGCACGTCACACCGAAACTTTAAACCGACCTCGCCGACGTTATTACCCGCTGGCGTCGCCACACATACGTCTTCTCAGCCGACATCGAGAAGATGTACCGGCAAATTCGAGTCCATCAGGACTACTGGGACCTTTAGCGAATCCTATGGCGAACAAACTCCGACAGACCTCCGCAACCGTACCACCTTTGCACAGTCACTTACGGACTTGCGAGCACTCCGTACCTCGCCATTCGTTCGTTACAGCAGATCTCAATTCACGAGGAACCGCGGTTTCCTCTCGCAGCAGGCATAATCCGACGAGATATCTACGTCGATGACGTACTCTCGGAAACTAACGCGTTCGACGAGCCAAAGAAAAAATTCGGCAAATAAATGGATGCATGAAAGCTGGCTGCTTCACGCTCCAACAGTGGACGGCCAACCACGAACAGCTCCTGAGCGACATCCCGCATGAACGGAGAGAACTTTCCGCACCGCTATCGATCGAAAACGATCCACTATTCCGTGCCCTCGGAATTCTTTGGCATCCACGTTGCGATTCGTTTGTTTTCACGGCTCCTTACTTGTGAACCAATCCCTAGGATCACGAAGCGCACCGTGCTATCGCGAATCGCCCAATTATTCGTCCCGCTCGGGTGGATTGCTCCTGTCGTCGTTCGAAGGAAAATGTTCATGCAAGAACTTTGGACAGTTCTCCTTGAGGCGGACGACACGCTTCTAGACGAATTTTCGACCCGCCGGATGGCGTTCACTGACGAGCTCCGCGATCTTTCGTTGGTCTCAGTACCACGGTGGCTCGGGCTTCGACCATCGACCATCGTCACTCGCAGTCGAGCTGCACGGCTTCGCAGATGCCTCTCAAGATGCACTCGGTGCAGTCATCTACCTTCGCACGCTCCATGATTTCGATGATGTTCGCGTAGCACTTATCTCCGCAAAAACAAAGGTCGCGCCTCTGAAACGAGTTACAATTCCTCGGTTGAGTTGTCCGCCGCCGTCTTACTGGTGTGGCAAATCGCGCATGTCAGACGAACGCTCGAACGTGAAGCGGTGCAAGCTCACCTGTGGGCTGACTCCACGGTGGCCCTCGCGTACATTCAAGGTGATCCTCGGCGATCGGCCGAGTACGTTCGAAACCGTACCACGGCGATTCAGGAGCTTCCCCACTCTCGATGGCATCACGTTCCGGGGAAAGAAAATCCTGCGGACTGTGCTTCGCGCGGACTTTCGCCTAAGCAACTTCAGGAACAGTCGTTGAGGTGGCAAGGCCCACCATGGCTCTCTCAACACTCAGCGTCATGGCCATCCTCGACTCCACCAATAGAGTCAAACATCGTGCTCGAAGTTCGAAAACCGGCCGTCAATCTCGGAAATCCAGACGCACTCCGTGAAACTTGGAGCCTTGTGAACCGCTATTCCAACCTCACGACGCTCCTTCGTATCACTGCGCGGTGCTCACGAGCTCTCCAGAAATTCAAACGCATTCACGATGCCCCTGAGAACGAACTTCCCAAAACGCCTTCGGAACTCGAATCAGCTCGACTATTCTGGGTCAAAGAGACGCAGACTGCATATTTTTCCCAGACCATCATTCAGCTGTCGCAAGGCAAGCAGCTCCAGTGAACGAGCCCGCTGCTTCGTCTCACCCCGTTCGTCGATGCCATCGGAATTCTTCGAGTCGGCGGACGACTCCAGAATTCACAGCTTGCTCAGAATGAGCAACACCCAATCATTCTGCCTCGTGAATCCGCGCTCACGACATTAGTCGTCCGACATTGGCATTGTAAAACTCGGCACGGTGGGACTCAAGTGACCCTAGCTGCTTTACGGCGTCAATATTGGATCGTTGGAGGACGGGTACCCATTCGAGTTTTCATACACCGTGGTCTGTCGTGTGCTCGTCAACGCGCGGTTCTCCGCCAACAATTGATGGGCCAGCTACCCGAGACTCGAGTTCTACCGACCATTCGTCCGTTCTTCCACTTCGGAGTCGACTACGCGGGTTCTTTTACGCTCCGATCGTTCCGTGGCAGAGGTGCGAAAATGTACAAAGGGTACATCATCGTCTTCGTCATCAGCAATCCATCTGGAAATCGCAACCGACTACAAGACTGCCGGCTTCATCGCAGCTTACAAGCGATTTACCGGTCGACAAGGAATCTGCGCCACCCTTACCAGTGATTGCGGGACAAACCTGGTGGATGCCAACGCCGAGCTCCGAAAGCTCTTCCGAGCTGCATCCATGGATTTCAAAGCGCTGGCCAACACTCTTGCCAATGACGGAACGCAATGGAAATTCAGTTCACCCTCCGCGCCACACTTCGGAGGAAAGTGGGAAGCCGGAGTCAAATCCGTCAAGTTCCACCTCAAATGCACCATCGGAGACACAGGACTAACCTATGATGAATTTACGACACTCCTCATCGAGATTGAAGCAGTTCTCAATTCCCGGCCGCTCTGTGCTCTTTCCGACGATCCATCCGATACAACCGCGCTCACTCCGGGACATTCCCTCATAGGTGCAGCGTTAAACACGATCCAGGAGCCAACTCTCGTCGATCTCCCACGCTCTCGGTTATCTCGATGGCAACTGTTACGGCGGATGCTCGAGCAGTTCTGGTACCGATGGAGTACCGAGTACCTTCACGAACTTCAAACCATCTCAAAGAGGCAGCATCGAGCCAGCTCGATTCAAATCGGCGCTCTCGTGCTTGTCAAGGATGAGCGGTACCCGCCGTCGAAATGTGCTCTCGGTCGAGTCATCGACGTACACCCCGGGAAAGATAACCTTGTGCGCGTCGCCACAGTCAAAACGCAGTCATCGCTCTACAAACGACCAATCGTGAAGCTCTGCGTCCTCCCCATAACCACCGAGGAAGTCAGCATCACGGATCCACTTCAACCCCGATGATCTGCAGGACCGTCATTTTTTGACAGCCTATCTTCGATCCTGCAAGGCGGGCGGAATGTTGCGGCAAATCATCGGCCGCGACCGCGAACTCCTCACATACACAGACACCAAAGACACACACACACACACAACAGAAATAATCCTATTTTTTTTGTCTGGTTCTCTGCCTTCCTTCGATTGTAGGACATCTTATTAATGAATTCCACATAGTCCTGCTCCGGAATGTCTTCCTCGGTCCATGCTCGTGCCCAACCTGGAAAAAATAATTGCAGTTTGCGATCAAGAGGCAAGATATTAGTTTTACCGTGATGACGAGAGAATGTACTTACGCCAGAGGGCCAAATATAGATCTTGGTCGATTCGCGGGCGAGACGTGTTTCGTGTCCCTTTTGCCGAAAATTGACCCAAGTTCTTTCCGTACACTTCGATCAAGCATTGGCGCACCATCAAGCGCCAATTTTTTTTCCATTTCTCCGTTATGGGATCGTACTCGATGCAACGTTTTGCGATAGCGAATTTAAGAAATTCTGGCAAATAGAAATCGATCCCGTTGTAAATGGGCACCTAAAAAAATACATGGTTGCATTCGACCATCACCCCGGTACATTGTTTTCATTTTTTCAAATTATAAAACTCTTGCGAATTACCACGCCCTTTCCTCGCGGTCTAAACGGATCCGGGAGTAAGAATACTACCGCTGGTTTAGTCGTCGGCGGATGTGAGATATGCGTCATGTTCTAAAAAACTCTCGATTCATTTCAGCTATTGTTATATTGTTATTGTTATTGTTATTGTTGTTTCAGCTATACGTTAATACATAAATCTGCATTAGCAACTCGAATGACGGCGATGTACATCACAAGAAAATTGTTGCTAACGGAATTTGACGATAACAAGATTGGAAGCCGAAATTTTAATACAGCGTTAAAATAACTTTACCTCGACTTCTTCCGGCTTGTACGATACTCTCCACGCCGATACGAATGCTTCCAGCAAAGCAATTTTTTCTTCGTCAGCTGTCATAAGTTAACCATTACTATAACTGTTACAGAAGTGTCTAGAAGACAATAAAATGTATGGAAATATTTCACAAGGCGATATAACTCTTTCATCAACTTTGATAAAGCCTTAGTGATTGCAACGAGTACTTGAGGAGCTATATACTATTGTTCTGTGTGTTTAAAAAATGGAGATAGTTCCAAGGTAACGATAGAACCAATTTTTTAATTTTTGCTTTCTCATATAGAAGTTATGTGTCGATCGAAAATATTTTTATTAGGATTGTTACGTAAACATGTTGGAAATATTATGAATTTTATTATTTTATATTTTAAAATACTTTGCAGGATCATAATTACTACTCTGCGAAACCTTTTCCTTACTTCAACCATTTTTTATCGGAAGCCGACAATAAATCATCGTTTTTCTAAAAATGTCAATCATTCTTTAACAATACCGAACAATAGACGATTACTTTTACGAAAATATCAGCCATTTTTTCACAATGTGGCCATTTTTGTAATCGCTTTCTTCCAATATCCCTCGCGTAGAACAAAAAATAACATCCCGGACAGGAACCAAAAATAAGAATTTTGCGTTACAAAACAACCCTACGACCTGAATCACGTCCAACGCGCAAAAAAAGGGATATGCCACGGCATGCAGCCAACACATTTATCAATATTCTTTCTACAGAATATGACTCTTACCTATTACAAGAGTCTTTTAAAATATAAATACCGACCCAGAACAATCGGCCCCATAGTTCTCTTGCAATCCTTTATAATTTTTCGTATCGATTTTAATCGTCAACGAAACATAATGAATTCCTGAATGTCTATATTTATACGATCATCGCTTTCATTCTAACCGAAGATATTAATCTATCCTAAATTATTGAAAGAAATTGAATAAAACAAGAAAAAACAAATACAAAAGAATTCGAAAAGAAAAAACGACAAATTATTGGGAAGACTGATTTACCTTCTGACATCAGATCGTCCATAATTTTTTGAAAACGTGTCTGGTTGTCCGTTATTCCACTTGTCGGAGATCCATCTCGAATTGCGAAAGAATTTGTTGCAGAAATTTTAAATGAGTCCGACAGAATTTCCTGCGACTCGTCAGGTCCAAATCCTGGTGTGACTGGAGGAATCGGGCCGTAGTCGACCGAAACATTTTAGGTTAGATCGACGTTGCAAAATATACTCTGGCCCTGAGCAATTTCCGACTCGAGCGCAATGGTTGCCGCAGAGCGCGCGAGCATGTTCGCCTGTATGACAGCTTTTTCATTTTTGCGCTGGTCGTGCACTTCTGCCGAAAATATAGGCGTTTCGGGATTCACGACTTCCCCTGTGTTGTCAACGACCAATTTTTTCAAATCTTCTCGATTTTCTAAAAAAAACCTCAAGTGAATACACGAATAAACTTATCGCATAATCAACCCTTTCAAGTCAGTTGCTACGTTATTTTCAACCTACTGACTCATTAAAATGAAATCAGTAATATTGTATCGAGCATTTCAGATTTTCAGTCAAAAGTTGAAAGTGGACTAGTTATTCAACATAATTTTTAAAAAAATTCTAAAGCGCAATCGGGATAGACATTTTACATCGCGGAACTTGCATCGAGCAATTTTTTCAGCTTGGGTGGGGGGGGGGGGGGTGTGTGGAATTATTCATATCGATTTCCGAATAACTTCTGGCAGAGGGTTAGGAGATCAAAAGATTAATTGTTACTGTTGATTTGCTTATCCGGCCAGATTTGTTTTTTTGACGTGTAAACATCTTAGCTCCCCCCCACCCCCCCCCCCCCCCCCCAAATTCATACGGTGGTAATCTCAGAAAAGATGGAACAAAAAAACGGAACGGTCTGACGTCACGCAGGAGGTATAGGCGACTTTGTCTGTAGAGTAATCACAGAAAAAAGAGGACGAAAAACTGAACGGTCTGACGTCACGCACTAGGTATAAGCGAATTTGTCAGGAGAGTAATCTCAGAAAAGGTGGGTTGAAAAACCGAATTTGTTAGTAGACTAATCTCAGAGAAGATGGGATGAACCACCGAAACGAGGACATCATGCGCAAGGTATAAGCTAATTTCTACATGAAACGACCGCATGGAAATAGTGATTGCCCAGCGACGTACGTCAAGCACAACAAAGCTGGCGTGTGCGTCAGCTGAGGCACCGAAGGGATTGTCGAGTTGCTCTGTAGTGTATAAGCGTTGTGGATTGTGAATCGTGGATCGTAAGTACTGTCAAAAATTATCGAGTGTAAAAATAAATCATATATTAATAAACTATCAGTGTGATGATATGCTCATGTTGACATAATCAATGCAACGTGATCTTATCGTATTTCAGATATGTGAAGGTATATTTCTTCATTTGTTATCCAAATGTATTTGAGGTTGATCATGTAAATGAAAATATTGATCAGTGATCGCATATATATGGACATCGTTTATACATAACATATTTCATATATGTTTATAAATTAATTCGATTTGAAAATGAATTTCGATACAAATGATTCTACGACACGATATGGAACGACCATCGATGCAGTCTTCCACCGAAAATTACAAACGTTAACGTCTCGGGTATATGTCTCTTACTTCAGTTATCATAAGCCAATTGCGTCGATTCTACCAAAAAGTTAATCCAGCGAATAAAGAATTGTTTGTTAATATTAAAAATGTAATGTATACAATTTCATTCCTTCCTTCCTTCCTTTGCAGTGAACTGTACATACAATACACATACATGCGATGTTTACAGATAACCATGAGAGTCCTAATTGGACTCACACCTTTTTTCCACCCTTTATTGCACGTTTTTCTGTTTGCTCGTAAACCACGAGGGCATACGAACTACTATCGGCGGTCGACATAGTAAAGGTGCACTTACATAATCGACAATAATAATCGCGAAATAATATATGATCGGAAATACAATAATCCGGAAATTATCGCCGCACAAAATTCAGGTACTCTACGACGTTCGCTACGCGCGCGCCCAGATACGCATGCCGTAGCATCTAGCTTCAGCCGCCGGCGAGTAAGCCGCCTTTGTCTCGCGAAAACACTGCAGGTTGAGACGCGTTCGCCCGGGCAGCCGTGCATGCTGGTACGCGGTAAAACTTAAAGAGAATACGTTTTTATAACTTGTGGATTTTCAAATTTTGTCTAAAATTAGTCTGAATAAAATTGGTATGAAATTTAATTCGCTAAAATTTTGACCATTAACATTTTTTGCTCAAGATTGATATCTTTTTACTTAAATTTGAAAAAAGGAATAAACATAAACAATTGCACTATCTTGTCAATTTTGTAGTTTAGCGCGTTGATGAGTTCAACAAACTCGTAGCACATGAAATTCTTTACATTTTTGTAAAGAAAAAGTAGAGAATTTTATTTCCAAGTTTTTGTAAAGAAAATGTAAAGTAATCATAGTGTGTCAACATAATGTAAAGCAAACTAAAAACTATTTTTTATTTTTATTCCTTTCTTTAGATTTAACTCGAAAAATATCAAGCAGAAAATTGTTTCGGCTAAGATTGTATACAATGCAATTTCCTACAAATATAGTTCCGACTCTTTCGTCAAAAGTTGAAAATGGAAATAAGCTGAATGAACCCCCCCTCTGCTGACCTCTCCAGCAAACTGCAAAAGTTTGACGTAAGGTGTCTCCGATTGAGCAGCTTATGTAGGGTGGCCGGGATTCGAAGAGACTGAGGAGGGTGGACGCGACTTGTACAGGTCATGTAGGCTAAGTGGGCTGGCGGAAAGTATAGGAATAGGCCGAGGTAGACTGCGGGCGTGTGGCGCGGCGTGAGGGCGACCGTGCACGGAGTCGCGGGGAGCGTAGTCGGAGTGGCGGCGGGTGTAGAAATCGCCGTCAACGATGGTTAAACCCGCATTCAGGCTGGTGGTCGGCTGGCGGAGGGTAGTGCAGGTGTTGGCATCCGGAAATCAAAGGACTTGGCAGTAACGGAGTCCGGGCGGAGGGTAAAAATTTCGACTCGGGTTCCCTTTACCGCTTTTTTTTACTTTTTTTTGGTGCTGCTCCTTGAACGTGCTCTCGACTAGGGTGACCACGCTGATCCGCCGGATGCATCGTCGCTTTCACCTCAAATCACTTAATTAATTACGGTAATTAAAACTACCCACTAGACAACGATCAAATCGTTTTGTTTACTTCTTTCGCGCGCCTCAGCTGACTGAATTTAACCGGCGGCTTGTATCGTGAATCGACATATCTGCCACCTGGGGGCTTAGTTCTCCAGGTTGACCGAAAATGACGAAAGTGAGTGGCTTAAAAGTATAGGAAGTCATCTCACACCAAGGACCGAAAAAAACAAATGACGCACTCCTAGGCCGCGGTGAAAGTCGATATAGAATATCGAGCCGCGGAGAAATCGCAAATAAAATAACTTAACATTACGATCTCTCTGTTTTATCTCCGCGATCAAAAATGATTTTGTGATAGCTGATTGTTGATCCTGTTAGATCTTGAATTTGATCGCTTGCG
This sequence comes from Sussaba pulchella, assembly GCA_963971145.1. NCBI lineage: Eukaryota > Metazoa > Arthropoda > Insecta > Hymenoptera > Ichneumonidae > Sussaba > Sussaba pulchella. The sequence goes on from OZ020172.1 coordinate 4,366,766, forward strand.
GAAGCGCTTAAATGCAGCTAAAATTCTTGTTCGACAGTTATAGTAATCTTAAAAAGTCATTGTTCAGCATTATGATTGTTTCATTCGTTTGTTATTAAGAACAATGTGCGTGATAACGTCTTAGAAATATTGTTACGATATGCATGTTAAACGTTGGCGCCATCGACATATAGATATGGACCGATAATACTGCGAGAAAAAGTGAAACCATAATAGAAAGAGGAGACTAGGTGGGTTTCTTTCTCTCTCTCTCTTTTCCATGAGAGAGAGAGAGAGAGTGAGAGAAGGATAAACCCACCTAGTCTATTCTTGAATGGGCGGAGCGTTACGGTGACGCTATTGGCTGCCTCCGCTCGTGTGAGCTGTGGGTTGGGACAGCGATCGGGAAAAAGGAGCATGGAAGGGGCATCAAATTGGGAAAGAATCCCGGCATCTGGCAGCTCTGGGCACCGGTGCGGTGGATCATCAGAGTCTAACTTCGCATGTATGCCAAGAGAGAGAGCTCATACAGGTGATTCTGTCCTTTCCTTGTCTAGGCCGGTGAAGAATATTATCCGCCACCCATCGCCGCCGTTGATCGGCGGCGCGTAGAGCGCACGGATAGGAGTGGGGATAGAATTCTTCACCGGATTTCAGAAAAAGGACAGAATCACCGCTATGTATGGTTATAGATAAAAAGGAAGCTATAATCATCGACATATAGATTGTAACAAAAAATTTGTTCAATTTCCCCACTTTTCGTTGCGTTTCATCGACCCGAAGTCCATCGCCACCGAAACCGCGAAATACGGTGGCGATGTAGAAGTAAGTATGCGATACGACTCATGCGAGCTCTACCACCCCCCCTATTTCCCCTCCTGTAACCCCTCACCCGGACCGAAGCCCAAGACTGCGAGAACAAGTCCCGACGGCGAGGCTCGTTAGCCGTTGCACGAGGCCCCCACCATCCCATCACGGTGGGGCGAACGAGTTTACGCCACCGTCGCGAAAACGAAGCACGATGGCGCTGAGACGCCGACGTATGGTGATGCGCGCGGCTCGCAATCACGTGAGGCCCCCCCTTGCCTCCCCAGCGAAGACCGAAGGACCCGGCAGAAGCCGGCAATTTCTTCACTTCGGGTCCGATTGTCTTAGATGAAGGAGCGAGCGAGCGATTCCCCGTTCGAGACCACGTGTGTGGGAAATTTTCGTGTTGCGTGAGTTCCCGATTGTTATACCCGGTCCCTCCATCCCAACGTCCGCAATTTTTCCCTGTTTATTCTTTTTCCCTGTTCACAATTTTTCCCCGTTTATTCTTTTCTCCTTTCACCCGAATTCCCGTCCGTCCCGTGTTCCATGCTTTCCCGCTGTGTCGAGGTATTTCGGTACAAGAGCCGTTAGGCAGGATTCTCCTCCCCACCCCTGAACCTGTCTCCTGTTCTTCGATGAGCCGCTGAGCTATCATTTTATTTCTATTTTTAATTGTCTTTGTAAATTTAATTACGGTGTCGTTTCCGTCTAAACGACTGGCGCCCATTCCCCAATTATTCTTTTTTGTTGCATTGTAGTTGAACCTCGTATCGAGGCAGCTTTCTCGTCTGCACACCCTTTTGTTATTTTTATTTGCGTTAAATAAATTACGCCTATTTTATTAATTCAAACCCCTTTTTTTATTCCTCCTTATTTTGTTAATTTTTCCCGTGTACCTTCCCTTGTCCCGAAAGTTGCAGATCACAAAATATGGGCCGATAATACTGCGAGAAAAAGTAGAATCGTAATAGAAAGAGAGGAGACTAGGTGGGTTTATTTTTCTTTTACTCTTTTCCGTGAGAGAGAGAGAGTGAGAGAGGAATAAACTCACCTAGTCTCCTCTCTTTCTATTACGATTTCACTTTTTCTTGCAGTATTATCGGTCCATATCTACGTGTTGATGGTTATAATATAACTTGGAATAACGATAACGGCCTTCTTGTCACAAAACCGTGTCTGTAAGAAACTCTTCGAGAGTTTAGCTAACGCGCATAGATTCTCTCAATAGATTTAGAATAATTTATGAGTTTCACATATATGTATATATATTGTAGCGTGAAATATATTGACGCTCCTCCGAACTCTCCGGCGAGACTTCCACCTCGGCGACACCGGCTGGCCCACGGTCAAATAGGGGAAAGAGCGGTTTTACTAATTATTTTTGTTTTATTGCTTTTATTTTCATATTTGTAATCGTCCCGAGGGGGCGATATTTGTCCCGAGTCGAGGGAGATTTTCCGGAGGCGGGGGCCGGCGCGTTTGGAGAAGGAGCGAGGAAGAGGAAGAAGAGAAGCGCCTGAGACGGGGGCCACCCGCCGGACAGCGAGGCGATTGATGGACGGGGGTCAGGCGCGGATATCTTTGCGAGAATTTGGATTACCGCGACCCCGTGCGAGCTACCTTAAGATAGGGCGTCGGGTGGGGTCAGAGTTTTTCGCCTGTCCCCCCGACGGCGCGTGCCAAAAAGTGGGGATTGAGGGCCTCGGGCCGCGCGACGCATTAATTATCGGGGCTGTCTCGGGGAAGTCGTTGAGGTGCAAGTACCCGGATTTTGTCATTACCGGAGAGTTGGGAGATTTTGGAGGGAAGGAGGAAAGAGGATCTGTTACCGTCTACTACGTTCCGGTGGGTGGTTTTCCCTAACTTTTATTCTCTGCGTCCGTCTCGGGACGAATCGTTATATTGTTTCTTTTGTAAAATTGATTTCGTTTTTCGCGTTATCGTCTTGCTTTTTGAATTCGTAAATGCCCGTGAAATTTCATTTATTTAATTGATTCATTTTATCTATCGGGTTCGCGTCTTGTTCGCGTCATTTCCGGGGTTGCGCGGGGAATCTGGACGGTTCAAGTGTGAGTGCGCTTGCGTGAGTTTGTGTTTTCCGCGGTAGTTTATTATTTTTGGTATTGTTTTTGTTATATTTTATTTTGGAGCGGTGAACTGAGTAGCCGCGATCGGAGAGTGTGTGCCGCGGGTTTTTTTTGTATAATTTGTGCTTCCCGGGTACGTGTGTGTGCGTGAGCGTGGAAATTCGGGCGGGAGCCGTCCAGATTGCACCGCGGGCGGGAGCGCGAGCGCGGGTGTGTGTAAGAGAGAGAGAGAGGCGATCGAGTCGTGTAAATTTCTTGAGATCGAATAAATTGTAAATCGGTGGGTTTTTGTTCCTGTATCGAATTTGTTTCTTTTGCTTTGTTTTTTTGTATATATATATATATATATATAATATAATTCAATCTAATCAATCAATCAATTCAATCGAATAATCATAAGGCACCATTTTTGTAGAGCAGTTAATTTCCTACAAAACCAAGCATTCCGCCTTCCATCATGATTTTTCGTTAACGAGTTATGAAATTCATAAGCAAAACAGAAATTTGTCTAAAAATGATCAAACTTTAACCTTCAATATCTTTCAAACAGTGAGGTTTACGAAAAAATTGTAAGAAGCCTTTTTTGTAGAGCGATCAATTTCCTACAAGTATATAAGGGGGGATATTTTTAACGAACAGTTGATAGAGCGATATGAATTTTTTCTTCTAATACTGAAGAAAAAATAAAAAACTGTGAGGCGGAGGACCTTCCCCTTAAAATAAAAAGCTCATATTTGGTGTGAATTTTCTAGAGGTGTCTAGTAACCTATTTTTTGGAGTACGAAGTAAAAAAAAAAATAGTCGATTTTTTTGACCCACCCTAATATATATATTGTAACGCGAAATAATTCGCTACATTTCTCGATCCACGCTTAAAGCTCTCGTCACAACGACACCGACGAGCCCAGGGTCCGATTAGGGAAATTATATTTCTGATCTAATTGTTTTTTTTTTGTTTTTTTATTTTTCATCTTTGTAATCGTCCCGGGCGGCGAGACTTGTACCGCAACCGCGGGCACTACCGGAGACATCGAGTTGGGGAAAGAAGGAGAGCATTTCCGCGAGGGGTAGTCCCACGGATCAGCGTAGCGGAGCCCCCCCCCCCCCCCCCCCCCCCCATCAAGACGCCTCGTCAACTTCTCCGTCGTTAAAGCACGCGATGGGAGATAGCGCGTGCGAGGACCTCCGAAAGTTAGGTGCGCGGGGAGAGGTCAGAGTTGGTCGCCAGGCCCCCCGGCGCCGTAATGTACAAGGGACAGAAGGCATCCGTTATGACGCTGTTCTGGGCTGATCTGCGAGAGTGGTCGACGGGAGCTTAGGCTCGTTGAGTCCCGGTCCCGGTATCGTTCGCAAGGGTGCGAGATTGCTACATCGTTGCCGGTGAGTCTCGTTTATTCAACTTCCGTCTCGAGACGAAGATACAATATAATTATGGAAAATTGTAACTTTTTCTTCGTCGCCGCGGCAGCGGTTTGGCTGCGAGGGCTACGTCGGTTACGTATTTTCGCAGAATAGTCATTGTTATTTTCTTTTGTTATTTTTTTATATTGTTCGTTACTTCTTGTTAAAATCGTTAAAGTTGTTATTTGTCGTTATAACGCGTGGGGTTATTTTGCCGAAGTGGCTGGATCCGCGCCGTCGTTTGTTGTTTCCGGTGTCGAGTCGAACGGAAGGATTCTCGGATCGGATAATCTATTATTCCCGGTGTCAAACCTAACTAGGAATTTTTAGATCGAGAAAATTTGTTGCGTCCGGTGTCAAACCTAACTTTGAATTTTTGGATCGGATAAATTGTTGTTACCGGTGTCGAACCTAACTATGAATTTTCGGATCGGATGATTTGTTTTTCCGCGGAGGGAGCGGGTATCAGACATTTTCTGTTTCCGTTCCGGCAATGATAATTGGGTTTTCCCCGTTGGATTTTGGGTGATTTTGAAATTGTTTGACCTGACGACCCGGGAGTGTGTGCGGTATCAGTGTGTGTGACCGCGGATAAAATTGTCTTTTATCATTTTGTTTGGTTTTCTTTGTATTGCAATATTGCCGCGGTGGATTGAGTAGCCGCAATCGGGAGTGAGTGCCGCGGAGGTTTTTTTTGTATTATTTAATCGTATCCGAGTGTGGGGGTGCGAGTAGCGAGCGTGGATCGTCGGTCTGTACCGGGGGTGGGTGAGCGAGGCGCGAGTGTGTGTGTGGGTGTGTGTGTGCGAGAGCGAGTGTGCACCGTCTTATTTTCTTTATTGTTTTTCCTTGGTTTTCTTTTGTTTGTTTCCGAAATAAATTATTTTTGGCTTTCCTTATTTTCTTTGTTCCTGGTTTTTTATTTATTTCTTTTTCCCCTTTGCCTGGCCGAAAACAAGTGTGCGGTACCCATCTGGAGAACACCGCCACTCTACCATGGTGACGAGGCTGCGGCCGGCCCACAGTGGCCAATATGCCCGATTTAGGTGGACAAAATTCTTTAACGAGTGAATACAGCAGATGGAATGCCGATCTTATAGGAAATTTCACGCCGAACTGAATATACCTTATTTCATAGACCCGAAGTGCTTTTTTCACTTGTTTTTTTTACCTAAAACCCCTAAAAATCGCGTTTTTTAACTCAAAATTTTGCCCGAATTACTTTATGTGATAAAAATTTTATAGAGAAAAAATTGAATTAAAAAATAGAAAAAACAAACAAAAGAATTTTTTTTAATAACAATTAGGAACAAACAAAACGGTTACATTACACTGTCATAACATACATTAAACAACTGTAGTCGCTTTTTCAACAATGATTAGACATGAAATACAACGGTTATAAAGACATTTTCGTCAATATAAAAGAACAAATTTTATTTGTCTCTTTCGAGAATAATTGAGGACAAAGTACAACGATTATTTGCCACACAATTTCGAATAATTACCACGTCCGTAATTAGTGCTCTGAGATTACAACTTGTTGTGGTGGGGCACCGGGTGCAAGCAGAGATGGAACGAGTGCATCCAGGGGCTTACTAGCTTTTATAATCGGTGTCCTGTGACTGGCAACCACTGGGTCAGACGAAACGAAGAGCATTACCAGTAGATCTTCGTTGGTTAATCATCGGGTACTCTTTCTCGTGTTATTGAGTCGATATTTTCTACACTCTTTATTTCTTGCTTCTTGCGCTTCTTCGGTGAGTTGGCGAATGGGTACCAAGTGGTGACGAATAATTTGGCCGCCATGCTCAAGAATTTTGTGCACTGTTGGGCTTACTTCATACCAGGGGTATAGGGAGTCCAGTAGCTCTTTAGTTTCTCTCGCATACACCTCAAAACTCTCAAAATTTATTTCGTAGCCAGAGGACATGACCTGTATGATAACTCTAAGATGAATTATTAAATCCTTATCTAGCCCAGTTATTACAGCACTGTTTTGGGCATTCTCAAAGAATCGTCTGGCCGTATTTCCATCGTTCGAGTTATCCAGGCGTTGTTTCGGCTTATCAATATGGAGTCCCATTTGTTGTTGGAATTCTTGTTGGATGAACTTCTTTTTTTCCCTTCCGTTGGCTTATCTTGATCACTTGAAACGCGTTTCGTGCACAGCTCCAGCCGGTATGCGATATTAAGTAAAAACTCGAACGATCGGATCCATGCATGGAGAGTGGACATGCCAAACGTGTAGTTTGCTTGGTTGTCCGGAGGAAGTGGCAGGGCACCTTTCAAATGTTTAGGAGTGGCTCCAGAGATGAAACACGCTTGCGTTGATTTGGTGTTCGTTAATGCGTTCGCAACTTTTCCATCAAGCATTGTTAATACCAATTCGTATTTAACACGGATTTTGGTCGAGTTGACGAGCCAAATCAAATAAGCCATTGACGATGAATCTCCGCGGACGTCTCAAAAAAAAGTTCCATTGCGGTGTCCTTCATACCCTCATCACTAGATTATCTGAGATTGAAAAACCAAAACGATTTTATCAGGGGGTAAGCTTCTACGGGTAACAACATCGAGTTTTCTTTTAAAATTGATTTTTTAACTTTTTACAGCACTTAGAAATTATAATACTGATTTTTCATTAAAATAATTGAAAATGTTGCTATTTTAGAAAACGTTAAAATAAACATAACGAACTCGAAGTTGTTACCTTTAGAAATTTATCACCTAATCAAATCATTTTGGTTTTTTCATCTCAGATAATCCAGTGATGAGTTATGAGGGGCACCGCGATAAAGAAAATAATTTCGGACGTCCGTGGAGATACACCGTTAATGGCTTATTTGTTGATGAAAGTTAATGAGAATTTTATGCAATATTCTTCGAATGTTACTTTATTGAGTAGTTATTCTAGAAATGAATGTACATCAACTGTGTCGTCAAAAAAATGATCGAAAATATGTTTTTTTTTAATATTGAAATAACCTCCCCCCCGCGCTCGGTAAATATGAATTCATGTGCTATGTATTAAATCTTACCTTTCGGTACTTATCTGGTCAAATGCGCAATGCTAACGGTCATTCACGTTGAAATCGGGATCGTCCCCGAAAAACTTATTCCGCAACTCACTGATTTTCCGTACAGCGGGGATATCGTATCATGCTTTTTTACACTAAAAGTGCAAAAACGGGCTTAACGCAAAAAAGCGCAAAAAAGTGTTGGTACGGCTGGAAAGAGGAGACTAGCGATAATTTAGATAGCGAAACGATTCTGGTTTTTCTGGTTTTTGATGATTAGAAGCGATTGAATTTGTACATGTGCAACATTTTCGCTAGAAATGTCACTGAAAAAATTCGCCAAATGTGATTAGTTGAATTCTATATTTAAAAAAAAGAGGTATTGCTTCTTCAGGTTCTACATGATCCAAACAAATTCACAAGCATTGAAAGTACCATGGTCCGTGTGGAGACAAGCTTTTGAAAGTATAAAAATTTCGTCAAAATCGCTCGTAAAATCTTGGAGAACGCTCATTCACACGTTGCTCTACGCGTAATGAACAAACTCCGGACGTTCGTAGTATCATTTTCGTTTCTTTCACACATTTCTGGACAAGATCCAATAAAAAAAAATCTGGAATGCGAACTTCAATTTTGTCCACCTAAATGGGGTATATTGGCTACTGTGCGGCCGGTGCACAGCAGCTTGGCTCGGAGGTAGGATCTTTCCCGGCGTGCAAACGCCTGGCTCTCATTTAAAAAATTTAAGGGGAAGATCTTACGGGCGATTTTTTTTTAATTTTTCAAATGAGAATTTTTTTTTTTTTTAAACTTCAAAAACAATCTTGATGAGTATTCAATGCCAAATGTTGAGAACAAAAAGAGAATTTTTCTTTCTTTTATCGAAATAATCATCCGATGATGTTCAAAGAGCCAGAAAGGCGTTTTTTCAAGTGAAGCCTAAAATAGAAAATTCGGGGTAGAAAAACGGATGGACGGATCAATTTGAAATTTGATAGGGTTATTGGAGATACATTAAGCTAAGTGCGGACGCACTAACGTTTGTTCTAACCACAATATTTGCAAAGTACTGGTGAATTTTCTAAATAACCAGAAAAAGTGCTTTTTTTGCCACTTTTTCAAGTGAGCGCAAGGGGTGAAAAAAAAATTTTTTTCTTCAAAAAGAATAACTGGAGCTCATACGCAATTCATGTGAGTTTTCAAAACTGCCAGTAGATTTGCTATGAGATTACCGGTTCATAAGATATCGATGATCAAACGAAAAAAGATGTTTTTTTCATTCACCGGCCGATATCTCAGCGAAAAATTGTTGTACAGGAACAAAAAAAAAATCAAATTGAAGGTTAAGAATCAGGCTAAATGACTGTATTGATGGTGCCCTCAGAAAAAATTTTTTGGAGTCCATGGACAACTTTGAAAAACGGAAATTAAAAAAAAAAAATTTTTTAGCGACATTTCTCTTGATTGTGAGATGACCAATGGCCAAGAAAAATGTTTCATCATACGGTTTCAAAACTAGAAATGTCAAGCTTTAAAATGCTTTTTCGTTCATCTTAATACGACCATTTTTCGCAAAGTTAGAGCCACGCAAAAAACACGTAAAAAATTGGAAAAATTTCTTGTTCCTTCAATTGTTGGGTTGAGTGTATATTGCAATATATATATTACAATATATATATATATATATATATATATATATATATATATATATATTGTAACGTGGTGCTTTTCGAGGCACCCCGTTACTGCGCTTTAGCGCTCTCAAACCCACGCTGTCAACTGTCCACCGCCGACCCTCCCTTCGGCAGCCTTAGAAATATTAAAGAAATTTGTTCAGAACCGATTATCAGTTAGAATTGTTGTTATATTTTGGCGTTAATTTTTGTATTTCACGCACACCTGATCTGAGTCACCGCCTACATCGGAGATTCGCGAGGTTTCGTTCCACAGCCGCTGTCTTACGTCGTTCCTTTCTCCCGTCAAGGAATGACATAGCCCCCCGGAAGTGAGGCGACCGGGATCGGTGTGCAGAATGCCTTACCGTTTGATGGAGAGAATGCCATCAGCAGTCGGATCCAAGGACGGAGCATTCTCCCGCCCCGAAGATCCGAACCTTGAGCCAGGAGCTGCGGTGGGCCAAAATTGAGGGTCCACGGATCTGCCTCATGCCGCCCGGGTATCGTGACTTGCCGTAAGGCCCGTTACCCGGTTCAGATGGGAGGATTAAACATCTCGGAGCCGCCCCTGCTACCCTCCGCTCCACCGACCATCGGGTGGAGTCTTGAGGACAGGATGCTGTCGTCTCTCCGCTGCTGTATCGCGGGGACGCAGCATGGGCCGGGTGTCGAACACCGCAGGCGGAGGCGAGATCTAATTGTTGTCAACAAGCACCTGAGGGGCATTTACCACGCTGTCGCCCAACTGCGGGATCCATAGTCGTCCGTCGATAAGGACGAGATCGGGATCCCGAGCCAACGAGTGTTGTCGACAGTTACCTTATGAAGCGGTGGCGGATTTGTGGAGCGAGCCAACGTTCAGCGTCGCCGAGAGAGCGAGCACGTCTCGGCCGAGCCAGCGACTTGGGGTGGGGATCACTCGGACGAGGCCCCGCACGGCAAGCCTCGAGTCGCTCTCTTCTCGTCCAGCTTTCGTCGGTGGTGGACCACCGCACAGTGGGCCAAAAACGAAAAAACCCGCTCAAAAATCGAAAAATGAAATTCAAAATTCGATAGTTTTCGCTATCGGGTTTTGTACTAGACGTAGTTCTGCAACTATCCCAGGGTGGTAAAGAAGATCAATTCTTAACTACTTTGTGATACATCACCCGAGAGTTACTACACTCCGAGTGCCGCGTGCTGACCTAAAGTTGATTCAACAATTCGGTCCGAGTTAAGTGTGTGCAACTTCCGTAGTAGTATAATAAGGACAGTTCTGATCCACTTACCACGGTGACCTGCCTTGCGACGGTCGGTAACGTAGATTTCTCTTTGACCAACGGTGGGTTTGTGTCTGATCCCTCTTGTACCGACGGTTGAGCTCTCTCTTACCGACAGTGCAGGTTATTTAGGTTATCGATAGTGCCGGTTATTTAGGTTATTTAGGGGTCTCGAAGATTGATCGTAAGGATGGTGGGTTTGAGGTTATGTTTTTAGAGAGGCGGGTTCTGGCCCACTTGCCACGGTGACCTGCCTTGAGCCGGTCGGTAAGGTAGATTTCTCTTTGGCGTTATCTGCCAATCCGGTAGATGGCGTTGTCAATCGATTTACCCGCTGCTCGATCCCGCTCAATTGAGTGTTCTACCTTACCGACGGCAGTCTCAGATGGCGTTATCTGCCAATCCGGTAGATGGCGTTGTCAATCGATTTATCCACTGCTCGATCCCGCTCAATTGAGTGTTCTACCTTACCGACAGCAGCCTCGGATAGCGTTATCTGCCAATCCGGTAGATGGCGTTGTCAATCGATTTACCCGCTGCTCGATCCCGGGAGAACGGCATTTTCCTCCTCCTACGAATAACCTAAATAACCTAAATAACACACATTTTTTAACAACCCAAGAAATTTTTCATTTTTTAACCATCGAAATTTACGCATGAAAAACCATCGAAATTTTTTTAACAACCATCGAATTTTTTCAACCATCGAAATTTTTTAACCATCGAAATTTGAGAACCATCGAAATGTAACCATCGAAATTTACGCATGAAAAACCATCGAAATTTAACAACCATCGAAATTTTTCAACCATCGAAATTTTTTAACCATTGAAATTTGAGAACCATCGAAATTTACGCATGAAAAACCATTGAAATTTTTTTAACAACCATCAAAATTTTTCAACCATCGAAATTTTTCAACCATCGAAATTTGAGAACCATCGAAATTTAACCATCGAAATTTACGAATGAAAAACCATTGAAATTTTTTTAACAACCATCGAAATTTTTCAACCATCGAAATTTTTTAACCATCGAAATTTGAGAACCATCGAAATTTAACCATCGAAATTTACGCATGAAAAACCATCGAAATTTAACAACCATCGAAATTTTTCAACCATCGAAATTTTTCAACCATCAAAATTTGAGAACCATCGAAATTTACGCATGAAAAACCATCGAAATTTTTTTAACAACCATCGAAATTTGATTTTTTGATCTTTACGCACGAACGATGAACGTTCGAACGTTCGAACGGTGAATAAAAAAATCTTAACGTATTCTTGCGGTATCAATTTTAACACGGAAAGATCTTAGGACGGGAACGGGCAGCGCGTGGGGAGAGAGCGAGACCGTAGGTTGAGAGAGAACGCAACGACGAGCATGCGGGTGATAGCGAGCGCGTGGGGAGAGAGCGAGAGCGCAAGCTGATGAGCGGGTAAGCTGAAGCGTGAACAAAGGAGAGAGAACGCAACGACGAGCGGACGGAGAGCACGAGCTAGCAGACAGAATGGGTTGTAGGAGGCTGGAAAAACATGCATTTTACGATAACGATGAGCATAAAAACCATCGAAATATTTGATAACCATCGAAATTACATGCATTTCCATAGAAATTTTTCGAAAACCATCGAAATTTTGCGAATACGACGGCGAATACGACGACGATGAAGACGATGGTGACGTCAAATACGACGACGAATACGACGAATACGACGACGACGACGACGACGACGACGACGATGACGACAAAGACGATGGTGAATACGAGGACGAATACGATGACAACAAATACGACAACGGGAAATACGACCATGAATACGATGATCAATGGGAGCATAGGCTTAATTTTTTAATAATAACACATTTTTTATGAATAATATTTTTGGATTTTATTTTTTGAAAAAACGACCGAAATTTTTTATTAAAATATATTTTCGACAATTTTACAAATATTATTTATTAAAAGAAATACACACATTTTTTTATTAATATAAGTTATTAAAAATATGTTACATCCACGGCACCGATCGATATCCTGTGAAAAAAAAAAAAAATTAAATTTAATAAATTCAATATTATTTTAAATTAATGTTTAATTATTTTTATTTCTTACCTGAATCATGTTCATTCGGGGGTTCTAAATAGCCCTTCCAGGCCGATGAAATCCTCGACGGGCATTTCGTCCCCTTCGAATTCGCCGAGGCACCATAACCAGTCGACGGCCCATAGGTTGTGGCCTCGACGACACCGAATTCCGCGTCGCCGGATAACTTCGTTAACGTTTTCCTCGTACGTTCTCCCTCGTAGATAAGGTTCTGGTCCGAATATGATTCTCCACTCTTCATCGGTGAGATTAGTATGCCTTTCCACTTCGTCCGGCTGAAAAATAATTAGACATTAATTATTTACTACAAATATATATTCTTTATTATAAAGTTATGTGAAAAATTTTCACTTACCACCAAAACCCATCGAATGTTCGTCGACCATGCAATTCTTGCTCTTTCGACCAGCTCCTCCCGCGAAATAATGAAAGGCGGCATGATGCGTATTAAATTTTTGCACTACTGTTACTGAATCCGTCGAAAATGATATTCTCTATCACGAACGGGATGTTCACTGTAAAGTTCCCTGTTTTGGACTGGCTTCGGCACCCAGTGCAGAGCCATTCGGTTTTTACGATAGCATGGTCAACGTCATCTTTTGGACGCGCTCTCCCCCTCTCCACCAAGCCGCTTAGAGAGTTTGGGAGAATTTCGTTAGGAGACTCAAACCTTCGACTATGATCACTCTCCCGCATGCTTGCCGTCGCGCGCTCTCTCCATCCACTCGCCCTCCCCCTCGAGCCAGCTCGCTTGAAGTTACCCTCGCTGTGAATGTTTTTTTCATTGAATGTCAAGACGGGGGGTTGGAGTGCGAGGGCGAGAGTTTGAGCGAGAATAAGAAATATTATGCAGATGAGAACGAGAGTGAGCGTGTGGGTGAGAGAACGAGCGATGGGGCTGGAGCGCGAGGGCAAGCGTGGGTCATTTGGTTTTCGTCGGTATACACATCGACCCTACAATATTTTTTTATGATAGTCAAGGATAGAGTTTTTGTACAGAGTTTGTTAAAATTTCAAGCATTTTTTGCCTTGGGGGTTGGAGTGCGAGGGCAAGCGTGAGTCATTTGGTTTTCGTTGGTATACACATCGAGCCAACAATATTTTTTTATGATAGTTAGAGATAGAATTTTTGTACAGAGTTTGTTTAAATTTCAAGCATTTTTTTACCCCACTAAAGAGAAAAGGACTACTCCATGCAAAGGATAATGGTCAGCCCAGGTCAGGAGACTCAGACCTTCGGCTATTGTGATCTACAGCGGCCGCCCGCAGCGTGTCACGCTAAAGTAAACATCGGCGTCTTTCCCGATCGCTCTCTCTCTCCCACGCTCTCGCTCTTCGCCACCCGGTCACGCGTCAGCACGCTCCTCCTCGACCTAAGCCCTTGGTTCAGAGCTCACTTACACCCACAGAGTATCAATTCACACGTTTCTCCCTCTCTCTCTCTCTCTCTCGAAAGCAGGTCAACCTGCAACGCTCCTGCGAAACTATCAACTGAAAATGTCGATGAAATAAAAAACGTCATTTTTACGCACACATGTTACAGATAAAAGATTTTTTTATTAAAATTATTTTACAGTATGATTTTCTAAAAGATTAATTTTTTTTACACATCTGACAGTTTAATCCTTCTCATACCCCCAGGGCAAGGTGTCGGTACAACCAAGTTGCAAGACTCTCTTATCGTCATTCCAACTCAACGATAATTTTTGCTGTTGAATTGTTTCGACCTTATGTTTTCGACTGCGTATCAAGCATTGTGTTCTCGTTATATTAGCGTGATGCAGCAAACATTTTTTGAAATCGTCAAACGTGATTTTTTTTAGCGCAGACATTTTTATACCCTTTGCACGTTTTTTTACATTTTTCGGGGCTTTATCTATCACAATGTAAGAATACAATTTTGCTCGAAGACCCACGAATTCGGTCATAATTTTACCATTATTTTCATCCTTCATGAGGCCCAAAACTTTTTTGTTTGCCAACGGCATATCGTACTGATTTTGCATCGGATAATCGGATGTATCAAATTTATGTATATGAGGCGGTATTCCTCATCTGTCCAGACTTTAAAAGTCACATTTTTTGATTGGGTTTAAATTTGCAGGGTATGTTTGTCTATTCAATGAGCAGTTACCCTCCAATTTTAAGACCTCTTCGATCATCCCTTTTTGAGTTACAGGGGATGAAAGTTTCAAAAACATCATTTTTCGACGCTCGCACTCGTAACTTCGAGTGACCGTAACTCCCCTTCCGGAGAACCTAAATCAAATTTCAAGGGGTGTTTTGGAAAGCAGTTTATACGCCCTTTCAGGTGATTGAATTTGTTTTTGATTTTGTTCACATTTTTATAAACAAATTGCAAAGTGAAATGTTTAAACAATTTTTTTCGCTCTTCGGGCACTTTTTTTTTTTTTGAAATATTTTTAAAAAAAAGCTTGGTTTTTTTAGCATCGAAAACATATTTTTTGATCGTGAACACCATAGAAGTCTGGAAGTTATACGGTTCGATCCAAGCAGAAATCGTGCTCGCTGCTCTCCGGCGCGCTATAACTCCCTTTTTAAAAGAGCAAAATGGACTTTTAAGGGTCGTTTTGGAAAGCGATTTTTATATTGTTTCAAAATATTAAATATATATATATTTTAAATGGAATTTTTATAAACAAATTATGAAGTGAAATGTTTAAACAATTTTTTTTGCACTTCGGGCACCTTCGATTGTTTTGAAAATATTTTTAAATGAAAGCTCAGCTTTTTTTCTATCAATCCCATATTTTTTTATCGTGAACACCGTAGAAGTGTGGGAGTTGTACGGTGTTATCCGAGAGGAGGTGGTGCTCACGCGCTCGGACGAGCCGCCCAGGTACACTTTTTAACTCCCGGCTGAAAACGGGAGTTATGTGTTTCGTCGTGTTCCCGCAAAACAGCGATTCCTAATTCACGAATGTTTGCTCAAACGACTAATCTTCTACAAACGAATATTTGCACATCGGTTCCGTTGACCACACAGATGTTTTATGAATCATAATATTTATGATCGGATGTGAATTCGTAAAGATAATAGATGTTGAAAAAACGCGTTTTTTCGAAATTTCTATATCGATGCTGGCCACAGTAGAGCTCCAGCGAGCCCGCTGATTGGCTAGGCAATACTCGCATCGTTCTTCATAGCCTAACTTCATTCCGATGTCGAGTCGTTCGCTTTGACGACAGGGGCGGATCTAACGGATCTAAGCGGTGTTTCCAAACAGGGGTGGATCTAACGGATCTAAGCGGTGTTTCCAATAACTTTTTTTTATTGATTGATTTCACGTACGAACGATATTTTTTTCATGAGTGCATTTTTTATTTAACGTTCAATAATGTTAGCAGGATTGATCTACTGCTGATTTCATCAATTACGTCGGATTAATAATTCTGGATACTTGTATTTGGGCGCGAAATTAAGATATTTGTGAATGTGGAGGTTAGGTCGGATGACGTGGTTATGCCCGGTGATTTTGTTTTATTTATGATTATCAACTGATTTCACGTACGAACGAAATTCTTTAATGAGTTCATTCTTTTTTATTCAACGTATGATAATGTTATCAGGATTGTGAAAAACGTGAATATGGATGTTTATCTAGACGATGTGGTTATGCCCAGTGATATTGTCTACCTCGGTGGAATTGGCAATTTGAAAGAAAAAAAATTGTTGTCGGACTCAATTTTTTACTTTATCCTCCAACCGACAAAATTTTTAGACAAAGCGATTTGTCAGAATGCACAATATGTATATTTGTTTTCATTGTTTTTCCTATATGAGTCAGGTCCTTTTCGAAGCAGCATTCATTCAGCGTTCACTCGTCGAAGCAGCATTCATTCAATGTTCACTCGCTTAAGACATATTCAAAACTTATAATGACTGGAAAGGACGAGCGGAATGCGCTGACATCTGGTCAAGGCTACGTCGAGCCGCGCTCAAAAAACTGTACAATGAACAGAAATTTGGTCTATGCTACATAGAGCCACGCTTAAAATCTCCATAATGCACTGAGATTTGGTCAAGGCTCTATTAAGCCGCCCTCAAGACTCCACGATGGGCTGACAATTTGTCATGGCTACATGGAGCCGCGCTGAACAATCACATGATGCGCTGACATTTTGCTGAGACTGTACTCAACTGCGCCCAAGGACAACCAGCATGTGCCGCAGCTAGTCGATACTTTTAAAGTCTTCGCACATCAAATTTCCATACAGTGGTCACGTTTTACGATATTGAATCGATAAACAATAGTACATTATGACACTAGTAGGTAAAATTGTTTTGTGACGTGGACGTCTTGTTCGAGCTAAATGATTCCAATCATTGGCGGACGTGGAGAAAATTATATCGAATTATCTTTAAAAAGTATGAAATAAAATAAATTTAAAAAATTTAAAAAAACTCCCGGCTGGAGTAAAAATCGAACACAAAAATCGTAATCTGATAGAAAGCATGAATAAAATTCATGAATCTAAAAAGTATACAACAAAAAAGGATGAAATAATTCAAGAAGTCATCTTAGTTTATTCATAGTTTGAATTATGATCGTTCGTTTGTATGAGTTCAATTTTTTGAATCGTGGTAATTTCCTCACTGCCCTCAATTCAGTCGGGAGACGTCATTCATTAAACATAAAGATGATATAGGATATAGATGTTTAACAGTGCAAAGAAGACGCCATTAATTGAACATGAAGACGATCTGGATTTAGATGTTCGACGATACGAAAGAAAACGTCCTCCGACTTATGTTTAATGAATGACGTCTCCCGACTGAATTGAGGGCAGTGAGGAAATTACCACGATTCAAAAAATTGAACTCATACAAACGAACGATCATAATTCAAACTATGAATAAACTAAGATGACTTCTTGAATTATTTCATCCTTTTTTGTTGTATACTTTTTAGATTCATGAATTTTATTCATGCTTTCTATCAGATTACGATTTTTGTGTTCGATTTTTACTCCAGCCGGGAGTTTTTTTAAATTTTTTAAATTTATTTTATTCGGTCATTAAATATCAATTCCGGGTCCCTGGGCGGCTCGTCCGAGCGCGTGAGCACCACCTCCGCTCGGATAACACCGTACAACTCCCACACTTCTACGGTGTTCACGATAAAAAAATATTGGATTGATAGAAAAAAAGCTGAGCTTTCATTTAAAAATATTTTCAAAACAATCGAAGGTGCTCGAAGTGCAAAAAAAATTGTTTAAACATTTCACTTCATAATTTGTTTATAAAAATTCCATTTAAAATATATATATATTTAATATTTTGAAACAATATAAAAATCGCTTTCCAAAACACCCCTTAAAAGTCTATTTTGCTCTTTTAAAAAGGGAGTTATAGCGCGCCGGAGAGCAGCGAGCACGATTTCTGCTTGGATCGAACCGTACAACTTCCACACTTCTATGGTGTTCACGATCAAAAAATATGTTTTCGATGCTAAAAAAACCAAGCTTTTTTTTAAAAATATTTCAAAAAAAAAAAAAAGTGCCCGAAGAGCGAAAAAAATTGTTTAAACATTTCACTTTGCAATTTGTTTATAAAAATGTAAACAAAATCAAAAACAAATTCAATCACCTGAAAGGGCGTATAAACTGCTTTCCAAAACACCCCTTGAAATTTGATTTAGGTTCTCCGGAAGGGGAGTTACGGCCACTCGAAGTTACGAGTGCGAGCGTCGAAAAATGATGTTTTTGAAACTTTCATCCCCTGTAACTCAAAAAAGGATGATCGAAGAGGTCTATTAATTGGAGGGTAACTGCTCATTGAATAGACAAACATACCCTGCAAATTTAAACCCAATAAAAAAATGTGACTTTTAAAGTCTGGACAGATGAGGAATACCGCCTCATATCCAACTTCATTTGCTCGTAAACGTTTTGATTGGATATATAGTAAATGAGACTGTCGGTGTCGGTGTATAATAATTTCGCGTTGTCTCGAAATACATTTTTCATGTAATTATAATGGAAATCGTAGATGTATATTTTTGATACATCGAGAATCGTAAATCCGGTGTAAATTGGCTTCATAAACTTAACCGACGGTCTATTTAATTCGATAATCACCATATCTTCGTCGAAAACGGTACAGCTGTGAAACGTCGGTCTAGCAATAAGCGCTCTTGCCCCGAACCGTCCATCCCACTTGGTCACGAGTTTTACATCTTTATGTTTGCGCGGATTTTTCATTGTTTTTCCGAAAACTGAATTGTTCATTAATTTGAAAAAATTTTTTGAAAATTCATCGACTGCTTTTTTTCGTAATTCTGTATTTAATTCGATGTATTGTTTAAGCCATGGTGTTTGATTGAATTTCAATGTTCGATGAATTTTTGTGAGAATTAAACCGAGACTCAAATATTGCTTCAAATTACGATAATGAATCACGTATTTCTGTTTGGGTAGCAAAGTCGTCATAAGTTTTGGTATTTTACACCCCGAAATGGGCGGGACAAAGTGTTCGGGGCACAGAGGCAAATCTTTATGTGTTTTGTGAAGGTTTTTCGGGTACTCCAAATCCACTTCAAATATATAACCCGTCGGAGAATCATCGGGGATATTCGGTATATCCAATTCCGCCGGATCCTCCAACCACTCGAACGAACCGCGAGGCAAAGGTTGACTCATAGCCGCGCCGTATAAATTGTTTACATCGTAATACATAATGTACGATTCATCTACTTTGGGATCGTAATCAGGCATGAATCGATTGTTAGCCTTCGCATATCTATTGGCGCATTGTGCAACACCGCCTCGAATACCTTTTTCGAAAAAAAGTAGCATATCTACATCGGTGATTAATTCAAGTTCTACACCGGTGCATTTTAGCATTGCGTCGAACGCGAGTCCCGGAGCAGTGTAGTAGTGCAACGGGATCCAAGTTATACGTGCTTGAACAATTACGACGGAAATTTTCAAAAATATCCGTTAACAGTAACACGTCTGATTTGAGATACAAGTCAGAATAATCGCCGAGAGTTTGGATGTTAAATGTTTCCCAAACGTTCTGCGCATGAGCATAGTCATCGTCACTGATTTCCTCGTCGTTTAATCGCGAAAAAAACTCTTTCTTCGTCGGTAACTCTGTGTCGTCAAGTTTTTCCCATCTATCGAGATAATCGTAAGGGAAAACACCTTTTCTTGTCAATAAATTCAGCTCCGTTGCGCTAGTGCAATACTTTCTCGTTACACGTTTCTCATCATTGGGTAGATAAGATGCGAGTTTGTCAATACTAGCAGGCATGAATCTGAACGAGTCTAGGAATCGAAATTTGACAATTGTACCGTCGACGAACTTTGTGAATGATATATACTGCTCTTTGTTTACCGGTAATAACTGTATAGAACCCTCGAAGGTTGTTGCTAATGCTCTTATCAAGAAGTGTGAGTCATAGCCGGATAAATTATGAAATATCACTGGGATGACGTGAGAATTTGTATAATTTAAATTACAATCTTGATGAGCGGCGCCTCGAAATTTCCCCGTGAAATGACAATGATCGCGTACTCTAATATTTTCAGGCGTAAACGATTTTTCGCAAATATGACATTCCGTTGCCGAATAAAAAATCCGATTCATCTCTGGAGTCAATTTTTCCATCGCTACGATTTGTTTTAAGCGCGCATCTGCTTCGAAAGCTATTTTTTTCAATTCTTCGACGAATAATTGTATGCAGTTATCGCTTCGAAAAGATTTATAACCCGAGATCGCATCGGAATAATTGCATTGAAGATAAAACCCTATGCTATAAGGCACATGAGTTTAATAGCTGACGCTATTTTTCCCACATCCTGTATTTGCAGGCCGCAGAAGACATTCGAGATCAGCGGTCATCGCAAATGGTGCTGCTATCTTGTTTTTAAAATTGTTGAATTTCATGACCGATTTATCCTCCTCTGGTAGAACGATTCTACAGTTATTATGATTGATACAATCAATTTTATGATTTTCGAGACGACTTCCAGTCTGAAAATGACTCAAGCATCTATCACAAATCAAAATTTTTCCATCGTGCTTCGATATTTGAGAGGAAACTAATCGTGAAAGATTTTTAATCCAAGCAAAGTGATGAATTACAGTGTCATCCTCTTTGTCAAATTCATTGGTGGTATTTATCATAAGTAAATGTATGGTAGGTGAAATTGATAGATCAGGCCGATGCTTACTTAGATAAATAGGTTCGACCTCATTTTTCTTACGTCTTTCCTGATCGGCAATACCGTAAATATTAATAGATAAATTGTTCATCTTTTCAAATCGTGGCACATTTTTGAGGGTCATTGGAAATTCCAAACCTTCATACGTCAACACGTCCTTGAAATGCTGATACGATGTTTTCCGTTCGCTGTGCGTTGTTGCAGGTGAGAGGGCTGCTACCACCGACCAAAGGAAGCAATACTCGTCATTATTGATGATATTTACGACTGCGTGCTTCTTCTGGATATCTTTAGGCAAAGAAACGAACGTTGATAATCCTTCACGTAGCGGCACATATTTATTCATGTTGACAGTGAGATAGCTTATTTTACTAAGACTCCATCCCGAACCCTTAGCCTCGTGATCTTGAATTTGTTTCATCAGAGGTTTTTTCACAAAGTCTTTGAACCATTTCTCGAGATTCGTGGAGGGAAAAATTGCTTCACTCGGAGTTCTGAAACTTCTATCCTCTTCCACGATTCCATCAATTTTCGTTAAATGGAATTTTCCCGAGAAAATCACGTTCACCTTAAGATTTCCAATTTCTTTCACTGGTTTCATCAATTGAGGGATGATTAAGGCTTTTCCATCATCAAGAAAATTGCCGACGTCTTTGTAACCGAGGTTG
>OZ020172.1:4392967-4411408 GCA_963971145.1 Sussaba pulchella
AGCAAATCGATAAAGTTTTTCGAAAATTCTTCCGCTATTTCGTTTTTGAGAATTCTGACATTAAAATCGTTATCAGCGACCCCGAAAACCCCCATAAGTCAAATTTTAAGCAAAACGATAAAGTTTTTTGAAAATTCTTCCGCCATTTTGGATCCGCCATTTTGTTCTTAAGAATTCGGAGATCAAAATCGCGATCAGCGACCCCGAAAACTCCCATAAGTCAAATTTGAAGCAAATTGATAAAGTTTTTGGAAAATTCTTCCGCCATTTTGGATCCGCCATTTAGTTTTTGAGAATTCTGACATCAAAATCGTGACCAGCGACCCTGAAAACGCCCATAGCTATCATTTCGTGACGATCAAACGAGACCTCCTAATTATGATCGAGTTTTGTGGCTTTTGGCCCACTGTGCACCGCAGCGAACTGCCACATCATACCTCCCGGAAAGGAAGCAGACATCAGCGAGACCAGGTTCGGTGTGTCGTGAGTAAAGTAGCCCGTGCTTATGCCAAGCAAATCGATTCAGAGTTGGAGTTAGCTATCATTCGTACCAAAGTATAAAAATCCTCGGAGTAAATACTTCGTCGGCGATCATTCAGGGTTGTCACATACCGGATCCGGCCTCGTGGCCGGCCGGCTGCCACGTTGTCGACCAGACCGCTCATTTTGAGTTGGTACGGGCTATCATTCAGCTTACGTAAATTCAGTTATCATACGCTTTATCGCGTGCTGTCGAAGGTGAGTGTGCGGACGAGAAGGGCCCACTCCAGAGCGAAAGTTAGGTTCGTTGTTGCGTGTGTGATGAGTAGATTAAATTGTTAGATCGATTAGATAGGGCTGTAATGAAGATTTGATGAGAAAGATAGTCAGTTATTGAGGTAGCGTATGGTATCAAATTTATAGTGTGATTTTGGTTGGATAGAGTGAATGAATGGAGTGTGAATAGGGTAAGGTTGTAAAGTGTGCTGTAATTTTTCCGATCAGTTTTGTGAAGGAAATCGAGTCAGTAAATTGTTGTCTGTTTCTTCTTGTATGTCATATTGTCCGCTCAAGATATTGTACAGATTTGTCACACTGTCGGCATTGAATGCGAATTATACCACGAACGACCGAAGTTTCATGAACATTTGCTGTCTTTGGTCTTTGGCCGGGCGAAGCCCGTGCCCGTTAAAATTTATTGTAATTCGGTCGCTCGAACAATTCTGATACACGCGGTTGGACGATTATCCTACCGCGAAATAAATTAATTTCTATCATTTTGCTACTGTTGTTATCATTGGACCGTATTGGCCTACGCCCCTCTACCCGTGTAGGGCTGAGCTACCGTTGAGTTCCGCATCGCTCCGTGCTGCCGGCGAAGGTACCCGGGTAAAAACCGGTGTTACAATATATGGGGTATTCCTGGGAATTTCGGCAACTTCGGACAGTTGGGTCGAAATTTTTGCCCCCCATTTTTTTTCATCAATATGTGTTCAAAATAAAGAGACACCTATTTCGGCGTTTTTTATTTTGAGTCCCCACTTTTGAAATACAGTCAAATGAAGTTTTTGAAGTATTGACCACATTCGGTCATTCAAATCGATATATCTCAGCAACGGTTAGTGATAACTCAAAAAACCACAGGTGTTTTTTTTTCGTTTTTGAACGCTTTATACGTTGAAAACATTGACGATTATGTTGCACAAATTCAACAATTATTTATAAACAATTCAAAATTAAAAATGAAATACAACAAAAAATGTACCCTTAATTTTTGAAATGTATTTTTTTTTTAATTCCTTGAACAAAAACGAAAATTTAGCCACCTTGAACTTTTTGGGCCGACGCTTCGTTCGGAAGTTATAGATTTTTTTGTCACAAAAAACTCGTAAATGTTTACCCGGTTGTTAAGAATAAAAGCTATAACTTTCGAACGAAACGTCGGCCCAAGTCCGGCCGGGTCTCAAAATTTTTCTTTTAGTCCAAGGAATTTGAAAAAAAATCAATTTCAATAATTAAGGGTACTTTTTTCTTCATGCAATTTTTTACTAATAAAATACGTATTGAGACAGGCGTTTATTTGATTAATTTATCTTTGACGAATAAACGCCACACCCGGCGCGGCCTGGGTCGAGGGCTGCCGGGGCTCTATGGGAATGTAACGATTTCTATCTGGGCGCCAATTAGTTTTTATAAAACTAATAAATTTTAGTTTCGACAATTAATCAGTTATGTTTGCACGGCTAGCTGAATGCAATATTTCTCAAGGGGATTCGATTGGATGACCCAATTTTGCGAAAGCCAAAGGAAGCAGAGGAGAATTTTAGAGTGAATTGCAGGCACTTACTTGATCTTTCAATTTATTAATGTTGACGATAATTCTCGTCCTTCTTTGACAAAATGGTTGACCTTCCCTGGTCGTTTATACTTGACAATACTTTGACGAATCCGCTTCGTACTCAATACTCTGACGAATCCGCTTCGTATTTCACACAATGTACGTTTGATAATTAAGTTCAATAAAACAATATATTAATTGCGTCGATAATGATCCCTCGAGAGCTGACTTGCCCTGAGCTGTACAACAGACGGTAGCCAGGCGCAAAGTCGAGAATTGACTTGCCCTTTCGGATCTACTCCAGACGGTAGCCAGGTGCGAAGTGATTTTTCGGCAATTGATAACGGCATCGCCGGCCCTCAGGCACGCTATCCCCTCTCTTTCGACAACCTTTGTCAAAATCCGCGGTCGATAATCGAGCGCGGGTTTTGACGGCGCCTAACGATGGATTTTATAACTATCTACGCACGACGTTCGCGTAGCGCTCGAGGAAAAGTTGCGCATCGACGTCGAGGAACGACAAAAAGTGACTTTCCTGTCACATTCCCCTCCCTCGAACCTTGACGTCGATAGCGGAAATGATGTATGATCCGAAGCGGATCATCTGTGGCCACGGTACCTGCAAATCAACCCTAAAACTCTCCTCTGGAAAACATGGTCATTAATGGCTTCCAATGGCTTCAGGGTGAGGAGTAACGTGGTCTAATATGAGTCAAGCGGTTTCGATAAGTAAGTAATATTCATTGTATTTCGCTCGCGTATGTTTTACGATTGACCAAGCGGTTTGGTACTTATCCTAAAACAAAATTTTCTTTTCATTTTTATTTTTTTTAAATTTCAGCTGGACCTGGCTGGTAAGCGATTTTAACGCAAAACAAAACGAAAATAATATTGGTCCCGAGGGTAGAACGAAAGATAAAAGTAAATGATATCGCTCGAATGACGACGAAAAAACGACAAAATAAAGATAGAATAACGACAAGATAGCGGCGGGTTTTGACGAAGATCCTACGCGTGTGTTCCATTTTGACGAAGAGCTCTTGGGTTGTCTCCGAGACTTGATAGATGACGTTGATTTCTTCGCCTTCGTTTAGTTCCGATCGCTCCTAATGCTCTCAAGAGACCGGTTGGTACTCGGTGAAGTCAAAACTGCGATGGCCGGCTTGGATGCTGGATTGGCTAGTGGCCGCGCCGTTGCAAACGCAATTTCTTTATTAGATTAGAAATGCGCGGATTCGATCGGGGTAGTCAGTCGTGTCGTCAAACCTCGCTTCACAATGTTGTTCGAGAACTCCTTTGCCTTCATCAATCAAATATCGGTGGTCTTTTGGGACTAAGAAGGTCGGCTAGGTGGAATGATTCAGCTGCCGCCTGCAAGATCTCCCAAGAGTATATTCCCATTTGAAATCGTGTAGATAGACAGAATCAACTGCGTCAAGACATACGTCCCACCATTCTGACAAAATCCAGATACGTGCTGCAGACGAAAATTCGTGACGTGGTGCTCCAGTTACTGTAAGCTACGATGTAACATTTGCCGATGGTACTGACCGTACTTTGGCTCATTTGACAATGACGTCCTTGAGTAATTCGTCGCTAGTAATTCGACAGTCGACGCAATGCAACGGTCCTTGGGCACATCGGTACTAGAGAGCGTCCAGGTATGCCGGATTTTCCAACATATCGTCAAAAGATGGCATCCCCCCGAAACGTGGCGGTTGCGCCATCACTGGAGTCACGACTGAATGTTCGGATCGTCAGTGGTTTGTGAATCCCTCGTCAGCCTCGATGAGGTGTGCGGCAGGTGTGTTATAAACGGTATGCAGTTTCGTAATTCGTCCTTCGACACTCAATCTCGCGGCTAAGAATTCCACCGTTGGCCCCCATCAGATAGACAAGGAGTTGCGGTTTCTTTCGAAACTTCCGAGTCGTTGGATTCGTTGTTTGATGCGTCGGTGACTCATCAGTTGAACTCTCGCCTCTGATTTCGTTTGAGACGTTTTCCAATTCGTTGTGAATTTGGACTTCAAGTTTGTCCAGCAGGGCTTCATAACGAGCTTCGATTTTCAACTTCTTTTCCATCAGGGCCTCCAGCTGGTCTTCTTGCTTCGTCCCAAAGGACGTTGACGGCTCCTTGTCACCGATTTCGACAACCTGTAACCTCTGAAGGTCTCTGCTGCTCGTTGTGACGTCGCTATTCCCGCTGGTGACGATATATCGTCTGTGTGAATAATTAACAATTTCGTAAGCTACGGCGGGGAATTTTGAGATCAGTAACATAGTATTTCCCCACAAGTTTATCGGTCTTATCCACTAGTTCGACAATCATTGGTCCGAGTATTCGTTTTACGGTTGCCGGACCCAGATATCGATGGCCTAGTTTGGCCGAGTAACCCTCAGCTTTATTGCTTAATTTTTTATTTGGGTAATAAACTTCCGTCCCTATTTTTACTTCGATTTGTTCCGTCCGGCTAGCATTAGTCCTAGCAAGACGCTGTTTCGCGTGTTTTTCCAATTGGTCCGCAACCGAGTGACGAAGTTCGTCAAACCGAGATATTCGTTTCACCCAATCGTTAACGAGTTCGTCTGTTATCGTCCGGGTTTCTCCTACGCAACGTTTCCGTGGATTAACATTTGCTTCTCGGGCATAATTCAGATAGAAAGGCGTGACCCGACTGCCGGAGGGAGGTACTGTATTATAGGCGAGTTGAAGTTTCGACATATTCGCGTCCCATTCGGCTTGACTATTTTTTATGAACGCCCCCAACATTGGTTTTATCGTTCGATTAACGCGTTCCACAGGATTTGCCTGTGGGTGTGCCAGCGGAGTCGTGATGTGTTTTACCCCTTTCGCTGTCAAAAATGCTCCAACGTCCCTATTAATATATTCCGTACCATTATCGGTGATAATCGATTCCGGAATAACTCCCCATTTGTCAAAAATAGTATCGAGGGATTTAACGACGGCTTTACCGGTTTGCTTACTAACTGGAAATAATTCGACGAATTTAGTGCAAAGGTCTTGCGCAACGATTACGTAAGAATTATCCTTTTTGGAACGGGTTAGCGGGCCTATAGTGTCGACTGATAATTGTGACCATGGTGCAAGAAGAGGTCTCGTCATCAACGGTCCCTTTAATGGATTCTGATTGAATTTTACTTTGACACAAACATCGCAATCTTCGATGTATTTCCTGATATCTTGTGTCATACCCGGCCAATAATACTTTTGTCGAATGCGATCGTACGTATTATCCCTGCCTAAATGACCCGCATGTGGCGTTTCATGATTTTCCCGTAAGATATCCGTAATTTCGCTCGGTCTCACTACCTGCTTCCAAGGATTTTCATCGTCAATTAAGTTTTTCGCGTAATCCGGCCTGTGGTAATACAACTCGTCACTCTCGATTTTCCATTCATTGAATCTATCAGGGTGTTTGCTTACCAGATCATGCTTCTTACTGTACCAGTCTTGATTGCAAATGGTTCGCAGTTCAGTCTTGTTTCGAGTCGTTCCGTCGATAATTTTATGGTCTCCAACTTCATTCGTGGTGGTGTCGAGAGTTTCGATTCCGGTTACTGTTGTCAAGCTTATGGTTTTTCCATAAGCCTCGCTCGACGTTTCTGGTTTAGCTAAGTCCACGTCATCGTCCGACCATTCCGTGTCACTCAGCAATTCGGTGAATGTGTCTAATTTTATCGGAGTATCAGTCTCATCGTATTTCTCGTCTTGGAGCTGAGTCAAAACTGTCTCGTCTGTAAGCATGGGCGGTTTGTCTAATGTTTTTACCTGCTCGATGTTAATTACGCTATTGTTTTCCTCGCGTTTGCCCTCAGTGACAGTAATCTGAGGCCTGATTACTGCGGGCGTTTCTCGTTTCCCGGACGCGTTGGGCAATCCTCATTCGTGTGTCCCTTACCTCGGCAAATGTGACACGATACCTGCCTTTTGGCAGTACAAAAGCGCGTACTGTGTCCCATTTCACCACAATTGTAACAGAAGAATTTACTTAAATCAGGGACAAATTTCGAAATCGCGCCTGACGTTCGTTCCCCGGGGGTCGGTACAGGTTTGCCTGTCGTTCCGTAACTCGCGAGATTTTTCTCAAGTCTCTGTTTGACTAGCGTTTTTGAACTTTGTCTATGTTCGTTCCGCGAGGGCCTACTTTCTATGGCCTTCAGTTCGGCCGGACCTTCGATACTCCCATCAGTGTCAGACCCGTTGTCTGAATTTCCCTGTAAGTACCTTAATTCCGTTTTTTCGAACTTATCGCGCGAACTTTTTTGACTATCGGTCGAACGACGGTATAGATAGTTCCGTTCATTTAAATAATGTAACAGTTCGTCGTAATCGCGGATTTGTAAATTCAAAATTTCGAAAGCTAAACGTGGGTTAAATTTGACAAGGATTTGTTTCAGTTGTTCTCGGAAAGTGGGTGGATGTCGCATCATTTCAAAAATAACTCGCGCTCGGCAAGCAAATTCGGCAAGGTTTTCCCCTCTTTCGAACTTTAAATTATGAACTTCCAAGAAAAGGGCACCGTCTTCTTTTTTGACCCCCCACTGAAATCTAAAAGCCCGTACAAAATCTTTCCACGTTCGCCAACGTTGTTTATTCAATAAGTACCACGATCTATATGGACCTTCGAAAATATTTGACAAACATGGGATAAATAAATCCTTATCGATCCCGCTCACGCTTAGTTGATCTTTCAAAATAAGCAAAAATTGTTCGGGGTCTTTTTCGGTTTTTGGGAAAGTAATTTTCCAACTATTGACAATACGTCCGATTTTCATGGCCGAGTCGAGATCCCGATTGAAATTACGCGTACGATAATGGCATTCCTCACCGCGGTGTGAGTCTGTCAAATGAACATTACTCCCACCCCGTGAGTCGTGAAATTCGTCGAATCGACAATCCTCAGCATCGCTATCGCTCGACTCGCTGGTGTGCCATGACAATGCCCCCCTCCTAGCTGTTACCGACCGTGTGTCTCGTCTGTGTCGGTGTCGGGGTCTTGTGTATATGTTTTGGTCAGTTTCAAACTCCTCTCTCCCCGTTTGACGATATTCATTGGTCATTGTCGGGTTTTCTTCGTGAAACCTGACTCTTCGAAGCTCTCTTTCTACAGAGCCCCTCTCTTCTACTAAACTAGATCTAGCGTGTGTTCGATTACCTTGTTGCATGGTAACAGACGACCTTGGCAACCCGTTATTAATTTCGGAAATCGACGATCTAACGTTTTCTGTACTTCCGCGAATATACGGCACAAAAGCCCCCGAATGATTCGATACTCCTTCTCGAGGCACAGCCCCCGCGTTCCCTCGCGAATGCTGTGATACAATTTTGTCTATTCCACCTTGTTGTCGGGTTTCAGACGTCCCAACCAACTCGGTGTTTATTAATGAGACGATCGGTCGGCCCCATAAACCGACGACTGCGAAATATTATTTGTCATCAAACAGTTCAACGATCCAGCGTTTACTGTGTTTGAGACGTGTCGGCTTCTATAAACCGGATTCTCTATTAATCTACCTTGTTCTCGGATTCCATACGTTCCAGCGAGCTCGGTATTATAATTGTCACTATTTGACACAGCATTCAGCGCTCCGTTAATTCCCGTCGCGCCACCCACCGCGCTATCCCCTTCAGACGTGAGGTTAAGTCGCGATTGGATTTTCAAGTTATTATTCATATTTTCTAAAAGTTTTTCTATTTTGCTCTCGAGGGTCTCAACTCTAACTATTCCCGTTTCAAATCTCTCAATCATCTTATTCATTAGTCCGTCTCGTTCTTCCGGTCGTAGCCAACGTGATGTATGCCCGAGTATTGGGGTTGCTCCACGCGATCCCCTTCCCCTGCCGATCGGCGTAAGCTCTCGAGCTATTCCGACAAGATTACCGGTCGCTACACTATCGACAACGACCGCGTCCAAGTTTTGGGTGATTGACTTTTCTCCTACCCTCGCTCCATCCGCGATTTGCTCCTGGACGGCCTCGGCCTGCACACCGTTGCCCGACATACCCCCTCCTCCAGACGGGGTAGGGAGCATGATGTCGGATGAAACAGACGAACTCTGTTCTTCCGATTGATTCTTATTATTCGGATTTAATATTTTTGTACCCGCCCTCGTCGTTCTCTTAGGCGGCGAGGTAAACATACTCATTGTATTAGAATTTTCAATTCCGCCAACGATCTTGCCAGGACTATACTATAGAGATTAGGTTTCTCTGTTTTCAATAGTTTGTTTTAATTATACCACAAAATTGGACCAATGATTGTATTCGAATTTATAAATAATAAATAACAAGCAATAGGCGATATGCAAATAAATAGCTAGTAAGGATTAACAAATGATAAATAGTAATTAATAACAGCGAGTAATAATTCGCGGGCAATTAATGACAAATAATAAATATAAATTAATAACAGGGAGTAACGACTGACAAGCAATAAATAACAAATAATAAATATTCCCCATCTACAAATTATAGTAATTTGAATAGTTTACTGGTCGGTACTATGTGGAAAGATAATAATATATATTTAATCGATTCCAATCAATTTTAAATGATAACTTTAGTACTTTTCCCTAACTGATTTTATTCAATATTCAGCAGTGATTTTTATTAATATTACTTAACCACGACATCAAATTTAATTCAAATATGCAGCTAGAACATCCCACTAAGTTGTCTGTATTGAAATAGTTAATTCAAAAATATTTTTAGTAATAACGGATTAACAAATCTTTACCCGACCAACGATGGTAATTTAAATTTCGACGGTAAATTTTTCTATAGAAGAATAATATTACATACTCGCAAGATCACACAATATTACCATGGCCAAATTATATTAGTACAATAAAAGAAAGCAAGCAAGCGTTATTACGATGGAAGCGTTCGAATTCGGGTATACGAAGCTGGCGTTATGTTCCCGATATTTCTTGGTCGAGCGCTCGGCCGTGTTTACATTTTTTTTTTCCGCACGGGACAAAGGCGAGGGCCGTTACGACGCGCTCTAAGCTGCGTTGCTCGCACAAGACGATTCCCCTGTTCGCAATATACGCGTTACAATCGGCTTTACGTATAATTTTTCAGAAATATTATTTCCGATTTTAGACAAATATCCTAACGATCCGAGCTCGTTTCTATTTCAAGTTTTCAATGTTAAATTTCACAATTTCCAATTAACTCTTCCACGGTTTTGAATCTCGGAATTTTAATTTTCGGTAATTAACTTTACAAATTTTAATTTTCACGTTTCGACAAAATCTTCACTTATTGCAATAAATAATTTGACGAATTCTAACGAACGAATCACTCTCACAAATTTTCAAAAGACTTTTCACTAAATTTTTAAATTAACTTTTCACAAAATTTTGAATTGACTTTTCACAAAATATTCAATTGTTGCAATAAACAATTTGACAAATATTTTAGACGAAAATGCACTCACGATTTACAATTGATTTTACAAAAATTCCAACGTGCCCCACGTTGGGCGCCAAATGAGACAGGCGTTTATTTTATTAATTTATCTTTGACGAATAAACGCCACACCCGGCGCGGCCTGGGTCGAGGGCTGCCGGGGCTCTATGGGAATGTAACGATTTCTATCTGGGCGCCAATTAGTTTTTATAAAACTAATAAATTTTAGTTTCGACAATTAATCAGTTATGTTTGCACGGCTAGCTGAATGCAATATTTCTCAAGGGGATTCGATTGGATGACCCAATTTTGCGAAAGCCAAAGGAAGCAGAGGAGAATTTTAGAGTGAATTGCAGGCACTTACTTGATCTTTCAATTTATTAATGTTGACGATAATTCTCGTCCTTCTTTGACAAAATGGTTGACCT
The DNA here is from genome assembly GCA_963971145.1 of Sussaba pulchella. NCBI lineage: Eukaryota > Metazoa > Arthropoda > Insecta > Hymenoptera > Ichneumonidae > Sussaba > Sussaba pulchella. Next base: position 4,403,147 of record OZ020172.1, read on the forward strand.
TCCCTGGTCGTTTATACTTGACAATACTTTGACGAATCCGCTTCGTACTCAATACTCTGACGAATCCGCTTCGTATTTCACACAATGTACGTTTGATAATTAAGTTCAATAAAACAATATATTAATTGCGTCGATAATGATCCCTCGAGAGCTGACTTGCCCTGAGCTGTACAACAGACGGTAGCCAGGCGCAAAGTCGAGAATTGACTTGCCCTTTCGGATCTACTCCAGACGGTAGCCAGGTGCGAAGTGATTTTTCGGCAATTGATAACGGCATCGCCGGCCCTCAGGCACGCTATCCCCTCTCTTTCGACAACCTTTGTCAAAATCCGCGGTCGATAATCGAGCGCGGGTTTTGACGGCGCCTAAAGATGGATTTTATAACTATCTACGCACGACGTTCGCGTAGCGCTCGAGGAAAAGTTGCGCATCGACGTCGAGGAACGACAAAAAGTGACTTTCCTGTCACAGTATATTTACCGGTTTTTTATGACAAAAAAAGCTATAACTTTCGAACGAAACGTCGGCCCAAGTCCGGCCGGGTCTCAAAATTTTTCTTTTCGTCCAAGGAATTTGAAAAAAAATCAATTTCAATAATTAAGGGTACTTTTTTTTTCATGCAAATTTTTACTCATAAAATACGTAAATTTACGGGTTTTTTGTGACAAAAAAATCTATAACTTCCGAACGAAGCGCCGGCCCAAAAAGTTCAAGGTGGCTAAATTTTCGTTTTTGTTCAAGGAATTTAAAAAAAAAATACATTTCAAAAATTAAGGGTACATTTTTTGTTGTATTTCATTTTTGATTTTGAATTGTTTATAAATAATTGTTGAATTTGTGCAACATAATCGTCAATGTTTTCAATGTATAAAGCGTTCAAAAACGAAAAAAAAACACCTGTGGTTTTTTGAGTTATCACTAACCGTTGCTGAGATATATCGATTTGAATGACCGAATGTGGTCAATACTTCAAAAACTTCATTTGACTGTATTTCAAAAGTGGGGGCTCAAAATAAAAAACGCCGAAATAGGTGTCTCTTTATTTTGAACACATATTAATGGAAAATATGGGGGGCAAAAATTTCGACCCAACTGCCGAAGTTGCCGAAATTCCCAGGAATACCCCATATATATATCAGAAAATTTTTTTTTTCTCAAGCCACCCTAATATGTATTATATATATTGTGATCTGCAACTTTCGGGGCAAACCAGGGTGAACAGGGAAAAAATGGAGAAAACAAAAGAAAATAAAAGAGGGGTTTCAAATAACAAAATTGGCGTAATTTATTCGCTGACAAAAAGAAATAATAACAGGGTGTGCAGAATAGATGGCTGCCTCGATACGAGGTTCTGAATACGATGCGATACAAAATAATAATTGGGGAATGGGCGCCAGTCGTTTAGACGGAAACGACACCGTAACAAAAATAATTAACGATAGGAATTAAATATTAACCCAGCGGCTCATCGGGGAACAGGAGACAGGGTCAGGGGGTGGGAAGGAAAATCCTGCCTAACGGCTCTTCTACCGAAGTACCTCGACACCGCGGGAAACAGGATAAACGGGGAAAAATTGTAACCGGGGAACAATTGGGACCGGGGAAAAAGAATAAACGGGGAGAAATTGGGAGGGAGGGACCGGGTATAAAAATCGGGTACTCACGAAATAGAACAATTTCCCACACACGTGGTCTCGGGACAAATTCCGCTCGCTCGCTCCTAACCCTAAGACGATCAGACCCGAAGTGACGAAATTGCCGGCTTCTGCGGGGTCCTTCGGTCTTCGCTGGGGAGGCAAGGGGGGGGCCTCGCGTGATCGCGAGCCGCGCGCATCGCCGTACGTCGGCGTCTCAGCGCCACCGTGCTCCGTTTTCGCGACGGTGGCGTAAATTCGTTCGCCCCACCGTGATGGGATGGTGGGGGCCTCGTGCGACGGCTAACGAGCCTCGCCGTCGGGACTTGTTCTCGCTGTTTTCTCCGGTCGGGGTGAGGGGGTACAGGAGGGGAAAGAGGGGGGGTAGAGCTCGCATGAGTCGGATTGCACACTTATTTTTACATCGCCACCGTATTTTACGGTTTCGGTGGCGATGGACTTCGGGTCGATAAAACGGAAGGAAAAATAGGGAAATTGAACAAAATTTTTTTGTTACAATATATGAGGCATTCCATGACAGATCGATCGACTTCTGGCGGTCATTTTTGCGATCGTTTTTATAATTTTTCATTCGAAAGTACTCATCGAAAAAAGGAAGCCCAATTTTTTTCGAATTTGAAAAAAATATATTTTACAAGATTTTTTTTTTAAATAGAAAAAAATAAAAAAAAGAATATCCGTTTTTTTTGCCTGAAAAGATTCACGAAATTCTTATGAATTTGGGAAATTTTCGAACGCTATTGCAATGGAGCTTTCAAAACTACCCAAGAAAAAAAATAAAAATCAAAAGATTCGCCAACAAATGTGGCGAATGGTGGGTGTGGATTAGGGCGGCTTGAAAAAAAAACTTTTTTTTTTTCATGAACCAAAATACACTCACGCCAAAGTATCTTCCATCAAGAGAATTGTGTCCAAAGATGAGCCCGATCGGAATATTTTTAGGGGTCGCGCAAGATTTTTCTAGTTTTCCCATTTGATTAACATGGGAAGGGCGTCAAGTTCCCATTCAAAAAATCGTAGCTCCGCCAATTTTATAGGTACGTTGATCTGGTTAGTTTCATTTGAAAGCGCTTGAAGAACTGCTTAAAATGACGTGCGGACCTTTGTGATCCAATTGCAACTTCCGTCGATAATTTTATTTTTCCATAACTATGTTGTTCTTTTCCGGTACAAACATACCGAGTGTCGCATTTTTATTTATACTTCAGGTTTCCACGAAAAAAAATTGGTCCAATCGAATAGAAGTTTAATTAGGGTTTGAAGGAGGACATCCGAAAAAATAAATTTTCCTAAAATTCCAAAATGGCAGCGCTTTGGTACACAACATATTGGTTTAAAATGGAAACCATGTGATTAAAAAATCTTAAAAATAATTCTCGTTAATACTTACAACTTTTGTATGAGTCATTTTTGGCTCCGTAGAATTCCGCGCGGAATTAAGCCCGATCCGACTATTTTGAGGGGTCGCCTCGATTTTTTTAAATGTTTACATTTGAATAACACGGCGCAATAATTTCATTGTCGAATGAACGTGAATCGATGAAAATGAGCTTTAACAAGATAAATTACGAATGATAGCGTTGCAGTAGGGTCACCCGAAGTTACGAAAATCAAATAATAATATAAGAAGAGAGAATTAACAACATTTTATCACAGACAAATATTATTAATTTTAATGATTTTGTGGATTAAATGTTTTTCACTCAGATCATGATAATAATAACAACAACAACAACAAAAATAAAAATAATAATAATAATAATAATAATAATAATAATAATTATTATTATTATTATTATTATATATAATAATAATTATTATTATAATTATTATTATTATTATTATATATATAATAATTATTATTATTATAATTATTATTATTATTATTATATATATAATAATAATTATTATTATAATTATTATTATTATTATTATTATTATTATTATTATTATTATTATTATTATTTTTATTTTTGTTGTTGTTGTTGTTGTTATTATCATGATCTAAGTAATTAATATAATAATAATTATTATTATTATTATATATATTATAATAAAAATAATAATTATTATAATAATAATAATTATTATTATTATTATTCATATTATTATTATTATTATTATTTTTGTTGTTGTTGTTGTTGTTATTATTATCATGATCTAAGTGAAAAAAATTTAATCCACAAAATCATTAAAATTAATAATATTCGTCTGTGATAAAATGTTGGTAATTCTCTCTTCTTATATTATTATTTGATTTTTGTAACTTCGGGTGACCCTACTGCAACGCAATCATTCGTAATTTATCTTGTTAAAGCTTATTTTCATCGATTCACGTTCATTCGATTCTGAAAATAATGCGCCGTGTTATTCAAATGTAAACATTTAAAAAAATCGAGGCGACCCCTTCAAATAGTCGGATCGGGCTTAAGGGGTTACATACACTTGTAATTTTCAAAAAATCGTTTTTTTTTTGTATTTTCTGAATATACATATATTTTAGCATACACACTCAAAATTTTATGTCAATCAGACGAATATTTTCGAAGTTATAGACACATTTATGAAGGCGCGTTAGGGAGGCGCGTCTCACAGTCGGGGACCGGCGCGCCAGCTGTCTACCTGAGGCGCTGTCCCTTCTTTCCTTGTCTATCCTACTCTCTTTCCTTTGTCATTTTCTATTGTATGTTTCTCAGTTGCCAAAATTTGAAAAGTAGTCGTCAGTCTCAGCAGAGAAGCCTAACAGTAAAGTCGTGTCAGTGTACTTGTACCTTCGATAATATCGTGAAAATGAAGTCTAGCAGAGAACTTAGAAAATCAACGAAAGTGTACAAGTCAAGAGCGAAGAAACGAAAGAATGTTTTCAATCCGAAAACAGCTGAAACGGATGAGTCCAGTTTCAGTGCCTCTGCAAAAAAAATGAGAATGCAGGAGGAAATCTTGGTGCCGCGTGATCCGTCCGTTGAGTACCGAATTTTGAATTTTATTACTGTTTTCGCGGCCATCTCCGAATTTGTGCAGTGCAAAACCTGTAACGGAAATGTGAAATTTGAAACTGCTTCTGAACGAGGACTCGGGTTTAAAATTGTTTTGTTGTGCGATCAGTGTCCATCTCGTAGCATAAATTCTAGTCCTTTTATCGAGCATTCTTATGAGATAAATCGGCGTTTTTTGTTTGTCATGAGAGTTCTTGGATTAGGGTTAAAAGGTGCTGCAAAATTTTGTGGATTAATGGACATGCCCGCTTTCCTAACACAGCCCACCTACGATTTAATTATGAAGAATATACATTCCTGTGTGAAAACAGCAACCGACAAACTTTTTCAGCATGCTTGCCATGAAGAAAAAGACTTGACTGCTGAACACCAAGGTGACGAAAAATCTGCAAAGCTTACCGTGTCCGGCAATGGAACTTGGAAAAAGCGAGGATATACTTCCTTGCATGGAGTGACATTATTGATCGGATATTATTCTGGGAAAGTAATTGATATCCTCGTGAAAAGTGCCTATTGCAAACAATGCGAAACTTGGAAAAGCAAACTTGATAGTGAAGAATATCAACAATGGTATGAAAACCATCAAGATGATTGCAGTTGTAATCATTCAGGTTCTTCTGGAAAAATGGAAGTTGATGCAGTGATCGACCTATTCAAGCGTTCAGTGGAAAAATTCGGAGTGCAGTACAGAAATTACATTGGAGACGGTGATTCTAAAACGTACTCCGGGATTTTGAAAGCTGCCCCATACGGTGATCAAGAAGTCGTGAAGAAGGAATGTATTGGACACGTACAGAAGAGAATGGGAACGCGACTCCGAAATTGTGTGAAAAAGAAAGTGGAAACGGTGGAAAAAAAGGATGGAAAAAAAATACAAAAAAAAAACTCTCGGTGGAAAAGGCAAGCTGACAGCAAAAATAATCGACAAGTTGACAGTTTACTATGGCTTAGCAATTAGGAGAAATTGTGATTCGGTTGAGAATATGAGTAATGCAATCTGGGCCACATATTATCATTACTGCTCGACAGACGAAAATCAACAACACGCAAAGTGTCCGATCGGATTGGACTCATGGTGCTCTTGGCAGCGGGCAGCAGCTGCTGATAACTTATCAGTTTATAAGCATGATTATCAGCCATTTCCACAAGAAGTTGCTGAGGCCCTGAGGCCCATTTATGAAGATCTCAGCAATGAAAAATTATTGGAAAGATGTGTGGGTGGTTTCACCCAAAACAATAATGAAAGCTATAACCAACTGGTGTGGAAGATCTCTCCAAAAGTACTTCCAGCCGAAACAAAAACGGTGGAAACGGCTGCATATATAGCTGCTGGCATCTTTAATGAAGGGACAGCTGCCCTTTTATATTATATGAATGCAATGGGCGTCTCACTTGGGTCCAATGCGCATTCATATACAGATAAAGAAGATGCGCAGCGCATCAAGATCTCCGACCTGAGATCACACGAGAGCACCCGAGAGGGAAGAATGGCTCGCAGACAGCATCAAATCGAATTATTAGAAGCTGCCAACGATGCGAACGGATTATTATATGGCCCTGGAATAGATGACTCCATGTAAGTTGAAAAAAAACGAAATTTACCACATGTAAAACGCTTTTGAAACTTTAAACGCGTTTTTCTCAAAACTATGTTTTCAAAATCGGTGATCAAGATTTCTCGAAAACGGCTGAACCGATCAGTCTCAAATTTTAACACAACCTTTTTAACTAGATTTTTTAGTAATTAATCGAAGATTTTTTTTCTCCGATAAATATTTTCCATTTTATAAACAATTTAAGGCTTAAATTTTCGTTCAAAATCGAGTCTTTTATTTTGAGAAGTCGCCATTTTGTCAAAAATTATTTTTTCGCTAATTCCTTCAATTAAATACTAGATAATGTATTATATTAACGAAATACATTTGGTTTTTTCATTTCAGATAATCCGGTCCAGAGATATCGTGATCACCGCAAAATTGGTTTTTTTTGCGGAGCTCTAGGAGATCGGCGATAGCAACATTCGCGATGATTATTTTTACAAATAAAAAATATGTAAATATATTATAAGGTTATTATAATATGTACACCAATTTTCAAATTAATAAATTGAATAGTCTGCGCGAAAAAAATTCTTGAAAATCCGTCTTTTTAAAGCCTTCTAACTGTATGTAAGGCCTTAATTCCGCGCGGAATTCTACGAAGCCAAAAATGACTCATACAAAAGTTGTAAGTATTAACGAGGAATAATTTTCAAGATTTTTTAAACACATGGTTTCCATTTTAAACCAATATGTTGTCTACCATAGCACTGTCATTTTGGAATTTTTGGAAAATTTGTTTTTTCGGATGTCCTTCAAACCCTAATTGAGGAGCTTGCAACAAGAACGCGACAGGCGCTCGAAAATACGGATAAATATTGTCCAAGCGGTGACGTCACGATGAAAAATAAAAAGTTCGAATTTGCAACAATAAAAAATAACATTTGAGAGATATTAAAAAATGAATATTAGTCTCGATTTACAATTTATCCAAAATCCTCATATTTTGAAAATTAAAAAATGAAAACTGCATAATTTTCGCATTGAAAAATCCATGTTTTCACATACTTAAATTACGGTTAAAAATTCGTTTTTCATCGTAACAACGAAATTTTTGTACACAATTACTCCGAAGGCTCTAGCGGTGAATACAGTAAAAAAAAGTATCCAAAAGTTTATCAGAAATTAATGTTAATCTAATCCGAAGGAAAAACCATGTTTTTCGAGCTTCGCATCAAAAAAGTGTCGAGGGAAGTTTCTGTCTGAAAAGAATTTCCACCTCTCCCATTAATTTCAGTGTATCGTCGAATTTTTTGGAAAGTTTCAGCTTTGTAACATCTTTCTTATGAAAAAAAAACCCTGGGTCGAACATGAACGCGCGGCGCGTTGCGAATGCGGTTCTCGGGAAATACGCGGACGCTAGCGCGCTCGAGTGTCGCGTAGGGAGAGGTGTACAATAAAAAACAAGGGTGCAAAGTCGAACCTTGCACATTGCTTCCTCATAATTTTTTTAATTTGCCAGAGCTTCCTCTATGAGGAACTGTGTCGATCAATTTTGGCTTCCTCATAGAGAAAGCTTTGGCAAATTTAAAAAATTATGAGGAAGCAATGTGCAAGGTTCGACTTTGCACCCTTGTCCTTATATAAAATCGGTTTGTAAATCGATCTAGTCCAGAATAAATACATAGTGAATTCCATGCCAAATTTAAAAAATTGAAAGTCGCATCAAATTTAAACGCCTAGATGGATTTCGCCCAAATTCGATACGAAACATCTTTTGATCATAGTGCGACTTTGTACCAAGTTTTGATCCGATATCTCAAAAACTATGGAAGCTAGAGCGCGCGCGACGATTTTAAAAAATTTCAAAACGACATAAAATATGAATGGTTAGATGGATTTTGCCCAAATTTAATACGAAACATCTTTCGATAATAGTGCGACTTTGTACTGACTTTTAGCCAGATATCTCGAAAATTGTGGAAGCTAGAGCACTTACGTTTATTTTTAAAAATTTCAAAATGACATAAATATGAATAGCTTGATGGATTTCGCCCAAATTCAATCCGAAAA
>OZ020172.1:4411608-4444108 GCA_963971145.1 Sussaba pulchella
CACACACACACACCACACACACACACACACACACACACACACACACACACACACACACACACACACACACACACACACACACACACACACACACACACACACACACACACACACACACACACACACACACACACACACACACACACACACACACACACACACACACACACACACACACACACACACACACACACACACACACACACACACACACACACACACACACACACACACACACACACACACACACACACACACACACACACACACACACACACACACACACACACACACACACACACACACACACACACACACACACACGAACACACACACACACACACACACACACACACACACACACACACACACACACACACACACACACACACACACACACACACACACACACACACACACACACACACACACACACACACACACACACACACACACACACACACACACACACACACACACACACACACACACACACACACACACACACACACACACACACACACACACACACACATACATACATCCGGACATTTTTTCCAGTTGTGTTTTTTAGATGTTTTGCGACATTCTGAACACGTTTTCATGAACATCTCGAAAAAAAATTTTGTCACGAAAACAAAGCTTCCTCTATGAGGAAGCAAAACAGCAATAATATACATTTTTGAATGTTTTTATTTTTATAGTTATTGTTCATTTATTTTCAATCTGAGTAAAATTATTGTTAACACTTATTTATACTTCTTTTATAATTTTCAATAAAATTCATTCGTGTACAGGACATAACTTAGGAAAAAGGATATCGAACATTAAGTGACAATGAAAAAACACTTAAACTATTTCTTCGTCTTCAAGGGCACCTGTCTTAAATACGATTCAAAAAATTCGTTACCTTTTGGAGAAAGATAACGCAGTAATGATTTCAAGTCTTTTTCTTTCTCTAACGTCATTCCTTGAGCTTCGTTAAGTGGAGCACTGTGTTGTGCCCCCAAAACTCATTATAAAAAACTAAGGAAATTTTTGCAACTTTCGACATTCCCGGAGAATGTCGAAAGCGAGGGCAGTGACTGAGTGCAATGAGCGGCTGCCCGTCAGCAGCTGACGCGAACAGTCACTGAACCTTCGAATGCTGACGGGCAGTCAGCACTTCACAGCGTACATATTTTGTCAATATAGACGATTAGATTATTGAACCCTTGGTTGGAAGTCGTAATGGGAGATCCAGCTACCAACCAAGAGGCAGTCTTGTTTTGCATCGAGAAGGAGCCATCTGCCTTCAGCAGGAGACTCCCAGACCGTAGAATTACACCAACGGATGGTGTCTAGGCGTATGCCCATTCGAGTCGCGGTCCGGTGGGGATAACGTAAATAAAGCATTGTGAAAACCCTGTATTAACCGATAAATATAATAAATAAACCAATTTCTTCACTAATCTACGTGGATTCTAATTTTTTACGGTAGATACCCACGAAAAAATAAATAAATAATAATTAAAGTGCCTTCCCACCTGCTCCCTATCGGTCGCGCGGTGCGCCGGCACAACATTTGGTGGCAGCGGTGGGATCTACCGAGTAGATTCAGTGATAACTTAACGTTGGTCAGTTACGGTCAAGAACAGAGCGAGTGAAGCGAGCATTGGCCTCACGTCGCAGACCGAGCGAAACCCGTCACGCAGACGTCGGCGTGATCGCGAGGGAACCTTGCCAAGGAGCAACGAGCTGTGGAGGACGAGGACATCGGGCCATCCGACGACGCAGAATCAGCCAAGGAAGGGACCACGGATCTGCAGGACGAAAAGGAGCAGCTTCACCGACAACCACGGACGAAGGACGGCAACAGGGAACATCGACCCGTAAGTGACGGTTATTTAACGTAATTACCAAGAGTCAAAGCCAGTAGTCCCGCGTCCGCGATAGTAGTTGTTGCAAAAAAGGGTTAGATTTCAACAAAAAAAAAAAAAAAAACAATGCCGCACGAAAAAGCGCTCTACCTCGAGCCCGGAGAATCGCCAAGGAGCCTCGCAGCGCCCGGTGTTGGGAGCTGAGGCTTTTGTCGGCCTGGCGGCCGCGCTCCTGGACATATCGGAACAAGCGAGTCGAGCTTTGGGGAGTTTATCCTCCTCCCAGGTTCGGCAAGCTGTTGACGAGCAAGTCGCACCCACGAGGAATCCTGAGGAGCACGGCCGGGTAAACCATCAGCGAGGGACGACGTTCGTGTATTGTAGCGACTCGGAAAGCGAGGAGGACGAGCCCCTCGACATATTCTCCCGGCCCGTCTCGAGCCAAATGGTGGAAGCCAACATAGCGGCCATGGCAAGGAGGGCAGGTCTCCCGCCACCGGTTTTGACACAGGTACCGGCAGGGCACCTCCAGCGACCGCAGGGTAGAGCACCCATTCCCTCATCACGGGCCACACGGCCGCCAACACCCCGGAATCAGGGAGGACAGCGAGACGAACGGGATGTTATCGCCGCCCTACAGCGAGAGCTCGACCGGCGCCGAGCCAGGTTGACGCAGGTAGGACCGACGGGCCGGGGAAGCATCGCAGCAACTCTCCGCGACGTCGATAGTGACCCGTACGAGTTGATAAGGGAGCTGCAGACGCAGGTGGGGGAGCTGAAGGAGGAGCTACAAAGGTTCCGGGCCGGAAGAAACCCTCAACAGGCTCCGGAGCTACCCTTGCACCGGCGTCCGGGAATAATGCCCCTCGCGCACGCACTCAAATACGTCCGCACGTTCGACGGGGATTCCGCCGACGAGTTGCGGATTTTCCTCCGGTCCTGCGACGCGGTGTGTCGTCGTGTAGAGTACGAGGAGCACGGGGCACTACTAGAAATGATCCTCGCGAGCCAGATCGGGGGAAGAGCAGCCTTGGATTTGACCCATAAAAATATCCTTACGTTTGCGGAGCTCCGTTCGGAGCTCGAGGCGCTATACGGCCAGAAAAAGTCGCTGTCAGCCCTCTCGATGGAACTCAACTCGTTGCGGCAAGGGCAGAACGAAAGCGTTGCTGCATACGCGTCACGGGCAGAGGCCATCACGTCTCAGCTGGTGGATAAAGTTACGGAAAAAGCCCTATCCGAACGAGACGCGCGAGCAGTGGAGGAGTCGACCAGGCAATACGCACAGGCCACATTCGAGAACGGCCTAACGGGGCAGGTTCAGGTGCTCGTGAGGGCGAGAAATTGCGCAACCCTCCACGAGGCTGTGGTAGCAGCCATTGAAATTGACGCAGCGATCCAGCCAAGGGGGTCCGCGCCGTCACAAGGCGAATCCCGAAGAAAATCGGCATCGACGCAACCCAAGGTCGAAGACGAACGAACCTGTTACAACTGCGGCGAGCCGGGGCATCTAAAACGAGACTGTACGCAGAAACCCAAGCATACAATTCTACCGCAGGCAGTCAAGGCCATAAACCAGATCGAGCTCTACTGTGGGAACTGCAAAAGGACAGGACATGGCTACCAAGACTGCAAAAAGCGTCGGCGAAACCGACGAAGAAACAGCGAGAGCGACGACGGGAAGTCGCAATCCGACGAGGGAAGGGACGACGACGGACAAGGGGGTGAACGGAAGCACCCATCAAACGCTGATACGGGGGTAGCAGAGAGAAAGACCATAGGAACCTTGAGCGTACTCACGCTGTCAGCAAGAGCTCTTCTACCCCCCCTGCAAACGCTACACGTCACACTGACCGGCAGCACCGCAATGAATGATTTCATTATCGAGTCAGCGGATGCCATCAAAAGGCAGCTGACAGTAAAGGCCGATACGGGAGCGCAGTGCTGCGTAATCAAAGATAGCAGCCTGCTGCCCGAAACTGCGATTGAGGACTGCAACGTCGAGCTTAAAGGTATCTCGGGCCAAAAGCTCAGACCGAGAGGAGTCGTGTTACTGGCCCTCGGTCTACCCGCAGTCATGGTCAAGCACCCTTTTTACGTTGTGACGGAAGACGTACCGTTGCAAGTAGATGGGCTACTAGGTATCGACTTTATCAAAAAGCATAAAGTTGACATCTTCGGAGGCGAGATGATAAAGATGTACGGCCATGAGATGCCACTAATCGATGGAAGGCCGAAGGAGGAGCCACCCCCGCATCATAAGACGAACGCACGAAAAAAAGTAAGGAATAAGTTCGTTGGCGTCGTAGAGTTATACACGACAGCTCCCATCGTCGCCGAGGGGAAACATAAGACACCCACGCCTATCACTTGTAGAGTGAAACGTCACGATTCAGTTAAAAATCGTGAAGCAGGAAAGCAAAACGCAGATGCTGATGCTCCAAGCCGCAAACACGCAGCGGAAGGAGCCCCGGCAGAGGAAAAAGCGAGAAACGCTCACCGCGACAGGGACGAAGCTAGTCAGCACGACACAGCTCCCTACGTGGCTGACCCACTACCACCCGTCCAAGAAGCCAACGGAAAGAGTGGGGCCAGCACGAACGACCACACGTCGCGTAAAGGCGACAACGAAGACAACACCCACACGCCACGCAACGGCGAGGGAGACGGCGAGAGGCTCACGTCGCGCAAGAGCGAAAAGGACGACGTTATCTTTACGCCAACCAAGAGGAACGAGGGGGCTTACACCCGCAACCAGTGCGGAAGCGTAAGAGACAGCAAGGTCCATACGTCGCATGCGAGCGATGGAGACATCGGCAAGGAAACCGTAAAGAACTCGGGCAGCAGCTATGCCCACCGTCTCCTCGACGGTAGAATCGCGCAGGGGCCCTTCAACCCCCTCCCACGGTCCGGCAAGGGCCGAAGAGACACCGTGGGGAGGAGGAAGTACAACCCCATACTCGCGGAACGTCTGAGGAAGCAAAAAAAAAAAAAAAAAAAAAAACAACCCTACAGAGAACGGGGAAAAACTCTAGAGGATAAACGTAGCGGATAACGCGAAAATTTATATCGACAGGCATTCTGGCTTTGACAGGTAGTTGCGTTGTAACCGCCCGAGGTTTCGGCGATCTGATGTTGGGAACCTCACTCTGTCTGAAGTCGAGAACAAGTCGTACACTCCGGTCCCTAATAGTAGTTTTGTAACCGAAATCAATACGTTAACGTTAGTAGCTCTGGACTGTGCCATAGCTTACCTCTTGTTATATCGACGTCAGCAGAATTCCACGACGTCTCCGACCACGACGGTATCGGTAAGTCTCGGGGCCACTGGGTCGCCAGAGAACTGCGTGGTAACGAGAATGAGGTAGAGGTGAGGGCAAGAAACTCTCTTTTAACAGCTGGCCCTGCACTACTCACGGTAACCCCTCCCCCCCCCCCCCCCCCCCCCCCCAGGACGGCGTAGGAACGGCCGATGAGAAGAATGAGAATTGGAGTAAATTAATAATCACAGTAAAAATTAATTTCTTCAAAATAAATTTTTACTTTTTAGGGGGAAGGGGTGTTGTGCCCCCAAAACTCATTATAAAAAACTAAGGAAATTTTTGCAACTTTCGACATTCCCGAAGAATGTCGAAAGCGAGGGCAGTGACTGAGTGCAATGAGCGGCTGCCCGTCAGCAGCTGACGCGAACAGTCACTTAACCTTCGAATGCTGACGAGTAGTCGGCACTTCACAGCGTACATATTTTGTCAATATAGACGATTAGATTATTGAACCCTTGGTTGGAAGTCGTAATGGGAGATCCAGCTACCAACCAAGAGGCAGTCTTGTTTTGCATCGAGAAGGAGCCATCTGCCTTCAGCAGGAGACTCCCGGACCGTAGAATTACACCAAAGGATGGTGTCTAGGCGTATGCCCATTCGAGTCGCGGTCCGGTCGGGATAACGTAAATAAAGCATTGTGAAAACCCTGTATTAACCGATAAATATAATAAATAAACTAATTTGTTCACTAATCTACGTGGATTCTAATCTTTTACGGTAGATACCCACGAAAAAATAAATAAATAATAATTAAAGTGCCTTCCCACCTGCTCCCTATCGGTCGCGCGGTGCGCCGGCACAACAACTGACTACATCTTCTAAACTGACATTTCTTTCAACAAAAAAATCTTCATAGTTTTTCGAGCTATAATCGTAATGTGCTTGAAGGTTTCCATTTGGATGGTACACAAATTTTACTACTTTACTGATTTTCAAATTTTTTTTTTCAAATCTTTAATGAAAACTTTCATTTTCAATTCGAAATCCAACACTACAAGATCTTTTTTTTCAATAACAATGAAAGGATCGGTTCGGGCAGATTTGATGATTTCTAAATACTCTTTCTCCGTTTCTATAACTTCTCTCATTTTTTTTTCTTTCCGTAGATACCAAAAAATTCAATCCAAAAAAAGATTGATTTTATTGCAGCAATCAAGCTTAGTTTCTTACTTGATAACGTGTAATAGTAAGTTACATACTGTATTCGCGCCTTTTTTCAAATATCCTTCCATGAATACAATCATGTAACTACGATCGAATATTGAATACGTGTGAATGTGAATATTGAATACGTGTAGCCAAATTAACCTGCGATGAAATTGATCAGATACAGCGATTTTTGTTCAAGGAAGATTTTGACCAAAATCAAATTTACTACAAAGTGATCCTTTTTCATTGATCATTGAACGCTTTACATCATAATCTTCTTTCACATTTTGTTTGCGTTTAATGAGTTCTACGCTTTTATTTTCGAGCTTTTCGTTTATAAAACAAAAACTACACACGTCAGTACGCGGTAAACGGAACGCAAAATACATATTTTGTTTGAAATACCGAGAAACGCGGCGCGTTGCGAATTTGTTTCTCGGGGAATAAGCGGACGTTAACGTGCCAGCGTGCTCAGACGCGTTTCTAATTGTTCAAGAAAAAACAAAAGAAATGCATTTGCCTTTGACTTTCCTATACTGACACGTTGACTGCCACGGAGGCCACATGATTACCAGGTGTAGTCCAATGTAATTAACTCAGTTTAATTAAGTAATTCGTTATGAGTTTTTCTAAGTTTCCGTCGAGTACAAAACGCAGTTCTGAAGATGCAGCATTTTCCGCAAGCAGAAGCAATTATAATAAATTCAAGAAACTTGCTCGGGCTAGGGTAAGCATTTTGTTGCACAACTTTTCGTCAAATTTTAGTAAGAAAAGTCTAATGTTGATCATAAAAAGTAAAATTATTATTCCTTTTTGTTAATTATGATTTGTTGTTGCTTGAAATCGTTCCACTGAAATTATTGTAAATTACTCACTGAAATTTACAAATACAATAGAAATTTTTTCAACAGGGAGCTGAATATGTTTCGTGCTCAGGGAAAACTGTTGAAGCAAAAATCTTTAAGCCTGTTGAGGCATGTTGCAGAAAACAATGTTACCTCAATATCGGTGAAACATTGCAACAATTTCTACACCATACGTTTTGGTCAAGCGGAAACTACGAAGTTCAAAATACGCTGATATGCGAAATGATGAAATTGAAGCACTCAGGGAAAGATGCCAAGCGGAACGATTGGACGTACATATATTCTCATCCTCTTTATGATGAAAAATATAACGTTTGTCAAAAAATGTTATTGGTTCTGCTTGATTTAAGTAAAAAGCGCTTCACCACAGTGCAAAAAAGCGTATTGCTAGCGATGATCTTAACGAGAATAGAGGTAAACATGGCAAGCAGCCTGTTACATTAACCGAAGATGTTAAGATACTTATACTCAAACATTGCGAAAGTCAACCACACACTGAGTCATTACTCTTTAGAAAAAACACAACTGAAATATTTCGAAAATCCTGAGTTGACAATTACACGACTGTACGTAGAGTTTTTAGATTATTATGCTGCGATAACTGAAGTGAAAAATCCCCCAATAGCGTTTCACACGTACTATAGGTATTTCAAACAAAATATCTATTTTGCTTTCCGTTTACCGCGTACTGACGTGTGTAATTTTTGTTTTATAAACGAAAAACTCGGAATTAAAAGCGTAGAACACATGAAACACAAACAAAATGTGAAAGAATATTATGATCTAAAGCGTTCAATGATCAATGAAAAAGGATCACTTTGTAGTGAATTTGATTTTGGTCAAAATCTGCCTTTACCAAAAATCGCCGTGTCTGATCAATTTTATCGCAGGTTAATTTGGCTACACGTATTCAATATTCACATTCATAATTCGAATTTAAATTCAGATAAGTCCTCAGATCGTAGTTACATGATTGTATTCATGGAAGGATACTTGAAAAAAGGCGCGAATACAGTATGTAACTTACTATTACACGTTATCAAAGAAGAAACTAAGCTTGATTGCTGCAATAAGATCAATCTGTTTTCGGATGCGTGTGGAGGGCAGAACAAAAATTATGCCGTAGTAGCATTCCTATCCATATTATCAAATCATTATCAAGTTGATATCGTTCACTTGTTCCCTGTTCGCGGCCATTCGTATTGCCAATGTGACCGTAATTTTGGTATCTACGGAAAGAAAAAAAAATGAGAGAAGTTATAGAAACGAAGAAAGAGTATTTAGAAATCATCAAATCTGCCCGAGCCGATCCTTTCATTGTTATTGAAAAAAAGGATCTTGTAGTGTTGGATTTCGAATTGAAAATGAAAGTTTTCATTGAAGATTTGAAAAAAAAAATTTGAAAATCAGTAAAGTAGTAAAATTTGTATACCATCCAAATGGAAACATTCAAGCACATTACGATTATAGCTCGAAAAACTATGAAGATTTTTTTGTTGAAAGAAATGTCAGTTTCGAAGATTTAGTCAGTGCTCCACTTGCCGAAGCTCAAGGAATTACGTTAGAGAAAGAAAAAGACTTGAAATCATTACTGCGTTATCTTTCTCCAAAAGGTAACGAATTTTTTGAATCGTATTTAGAACAGGTGCCCTTGAAGACGAAGAAATAGTTTAAGTGTTTTTTCATTGTCACTTAATGTTCGATATCTTTTTTCCTAAGTTATGTCCTGTACACGAATGAATTTTATTAAAAATTATAAAAGAAGTATAAATAAGTGTTAACAATAATTTTACTCAGATTGAAAATAAATGAACAATAACTTAAAAATAAAAACATTCAAAAATGTATATTATTGCTGTTTTTTTTATTGTACACCTCTCCCTACGCGACACTGGAGCGCGCTAGCATCCGCGTATTTCCCGAGAACCGCATTCGCAACGCGCCGCGCGTTCATGTTCGACCCAGGGTTTTTTTTCATGAGAAATATGTTACAAAGCTGAAACTTTCTAAAAAGTTCGACGATACACTGAAATTAATGGGAGAGGTGGAAATTCTTTTCAGACAGAAACTTCCCTCGACACTTTTTTGATGCGAAGCTCGAAAAACATAGTTTTGCAATCGGATTAGATTAACATTAATTTCTGATTAACTTTTGGATAATTTTTTTTTACTGTATTCACCGCTAGAGCCTTCGGAGTAATTTTGTACAAAAATTTCGTTGTTACGATGAAAAACGAATTTTTAACCGTAATTTAAGTATGTGAAAACATGGATTTTTCAATGCGAAAATTATGCAGTTTTCATTTTTTAATTTTCAAAATATGAGGATTTTGGATAAATTGTAAATCGAGACTAATATTCATTTTTTAATATCTCTCGAATGTTATTTTTTATTGTTACAAATTCGAACTTTCGATTGTTCATCGTGACGTCACCGCTTGGACAATATTTATCCGTATTTTCGAGCGCCTGTCGCGTTCTTGTTGCAAGCTCCTCAATTGAACTTCTATTCGATTGGACTTTTTTTTCGTGGAAACCTGAAGTATAAATAGAAATGCGACACTTGGTATGTCTGTACCGGAAAAGAACAATATATTTATGGAAAAATAAAATTATTGACGGAAGTTGCAATTAGATCACAAAGGTCCGCACGTCATTTTAAGCAGTTTTTCAAGCGCTTTCAAATGAAACTAACCAGATCAACGTACCTATAAAATTGGCGGAGCTACAATTTTTTGAATGGGAACTTGACGCCCTTCCCATGTTAATCAAATGGGAAAACTAGAAAAATCTTGCGCGACCCCTAAAAATATTCCGATCGGGCTTATCTTTGGATACAAATCTCTTGATGGAAGATACTTTGGCGTGAGTGTATTTTGGTTGAAGAAAAAAAAATTTTTTTTTTCAAACCGCCCTAGTGTGGATATTGGTGCTGCATTTGTCACGCGTACAATTTTTTGATTATTATTTTTTTTTCCGGTAGTTTTAAAAGCTCCATCTTGCAATAGCGTTTGGAAATTTCCTTATAATTCATCAGAATTCTGTGAATTTTTTCAGGCGAAAAAAAACGGACATTCTTTTTTTTTTTAATTTATTTCAAACAAAAAATTCTCAAAAAATATATATTTTTTTTTAATCTGAAAAAAATTGGGCTCGTTTATTTCGATGAGTACTTTCGAATAAAAGTTATGAAAACGATCTGAAAAATGACCGCCATAAGTTGATCGATCTGTCGTGGAATGCTCCATATGTTACGTTATATATGTTATGTTGTATATATGTTATGTTATGAGAATTAGGTAAAGGATTAAACCTAGGTGTATTAAGGTTATTATAGGTTTATAGGGTATAGGTTTACTTGGGTGTACCGGAAACGACAAGGCCATAAATGTTTGGGAAAATATATTTAATAGAATAAAAAACACTTATTTTACAAATAAAACTAAGAACTGTGACAATTTTGAGTTACAGAGATTTCCAATAGCTTTACATTAACATTCATTAAGGTTATTTATTCATAACTTATAACTATTACTTATTATTATACTATATAACTTTCGCGAGTAACATTATTTCGTGCAACGCATACTTCAAAAGTTATAACGGTGCACACGTTGCGTAAACCACCTTGTATTATATCGGAAAATAAATGTATAATGATATTATTTTTTATAGATATACACAAGTTAAATAAAAGTAAAATCCAATTAACATTCATTTGCGATTGGGGGTTATGAGCATTTTTATTTTAACTCGTAGACCTAAAGTACAGAAAATGAATATCATACAATCCGTATGCTTTGGTTTTTTTAGCCAAACTGATGGAAACTGCTAAACGCTTCAGTTCATGGATATTGAACATTGATAACACGTGAACAAATTTACATTCGAATAGATATTTTCCGGAAAATGCATATGGAACGTTAACCCTAGATTGGGTAACTGGGGTCTTACGGGACCCCACTCGACATTCAAACTACGCCCTCAGCTCAGCCAGATTCCTAATCGGTCTGGGTCCTTAACCATAATTTACTTCGAGTGCCCGACTGTCGCTTTCGGTCGGTGAGCAACGAAATTAGTGCTCTGGGTGTACTGTGAACAATAAAGAAGATCGGATGGGGTCTCTTAAGACCCCATTTACCCAATAACGTCAGAGAATTTTTTTGGTAAAAGTGTTTTTTCGTGAAATAGTTTTATTTGAGCGTTTCGAACGTGAATTTTGCAGTTCGAATGTAAAAACTTATATCATTTTTAAAAAATTTTGACTTTTTTTTTTTTTTTTTTTTTTTTTTTTTTTTTTTTTTTTTTACAGAAATCACGATAAAAAGTTTTTTTTTAACAATGGCAATTTTAATAAGCAATTCGATCCGATGACTTTTCATGCATCATCAAAAACATGAAAGTTGAACCAATATCCAGTGAGAAATTTGTTCCTCACAATAGACGTATAATGTAATTTTCGTATAATTTAACATATTTTCAAACATTTATAATAAATTTTAATCGAAGTAATCAATTATACTAGTAATGTTTAATGATATTTTTCAGTCGTCAGATTCTTGTCATTTCCCCGTTTTCATACGTTTGAATAATTTTTTTTTTTTTTCGTTTAAGGAAAATTCGGTCAGATACTTTTAAAGTGTGACTATTTATCTCTTAAATTCCGTTGGAATTTTTAAAATCGCTAGCATTGAATACTACGGTAAATTCTATGAAAAAAGTCGAATTCGCGAAATTTTTTGGTTTTTTTTTCGGTTAAGACAACTTCGTCCATATGTTTCCGAAGTTAACAATAAATGATTGGTACCACTGCCTTCCTTATTAAAAAACGAAGAGATTGCACTGCTTCAAAGTTGTCCCAACCAAATTTGAGCCATCATCCCACGCGACTCAAGTCTCGGGTCTTAAAAGACCCCAGTTACCCAGTGACGTATGAGCCAGCTATGTTACCTAATCTAGGGTTAAGCAGCTTCGAACAATTTGTTATCGAAGTGCACCACGAGAAGGTAAACCAACATCGCACTTCACCTGTAACTCACAATTATGATCAGTACATGGTAGCGTTTGAATAAATGTGTAGATGAGTGCAGATTTATGGTACTATAATAAATTTGAATAACTTACGTTTTTTGTGCCTGAATTAATTTCTTCTTGAGTTCCGCATATAATAGAGAACACAGCAGCTATGGGTCCCATTGACAACTCATAGCACACTTAACAACGAGCATTATTCGACGATTCTGCTAGGGTTGAGCATAATCTAGCTATGATCAACATGATAATTATGTGATAATCTCGATCATTTAAGATCTCGAAACCGACGTTCACGCCATAATATTTTCCTCCATGAAGAAAGATACCAAATTCATAAAATAAATTATTACATATTCATACCATCTATACATCTATTCTCATCAACACTGCGAAATCGTTCCAATTCTTCGAGTGCTTTACCATCGTGAGGATGGTGTGTCACGTGCGGAGCGGTCTCGCACGCGACTATTTAACCCTTTACGGGAAGCGTAAAGGTTTATATTTTTTTTTTGGTGGGTACGCGGGGTTCCATGACGTTATATAACACGACAAAAGAATATCGACACTATATCACGGACAAAATATCACACAACAAAATATGACACCGACAAAATATCACATGGAAAAATATCACACCGACAAAATATTACACCGACAAAATATTACACCGCCAAAATATCACATGGAAAAAATATCACACGGAAAAAATATCACACAGACAATATATCACATTAAGAAATATAACAACCACGCAAAATGATCACTTTATCACAGTTTATTCTCGAAAAATTTACAGATTATAAACCACAATAAATATCGAAGAAAAATCAAATTAATTAACTCCAACGTAATCATTTACAATGACAAATTATATGCAACGTTTTTTAAGTACTCCAAACATTCACGCGATCGTATCCTGCAACAACACGTTTCAGTCGCGCATCGTAATCGCGATAGTTTCGACGACGTGGCAGAGCGACCTCGCGTCCAGCACCAATTTGAGTTATGAGCACCTCTGTATTGTTCTGTTTCCGCTTAAGCGCATTTATAAATCGCCCCATCGCTGCATGAGCAATGCGAATACGCTGATTGAAGGCATTATGCCACCCTTCGACCGCATTATTGGTTCGTGGCTCATCAGCAATTACTAATTCGTAGCAATTCCACATAGCAACACTGATCAGAGGCGAACGACGACGCTTCCCGATCGCGACAGCACAACCGACATAAGTTGACTCAAAATACGACTTAAAGTCAGCTAATGCCTCCGCATGGCGCCCAAAATAGTCACAACCAATCAACGATTCGAAGGCAGCAACAACATCGATAATCGGGACGAAAGCCAAGGCGACAAACATTTTAATGTGTAACGCGAACTCGGAGTCTCGGCCATAGCGAGACTGTAAGCCGTTGGCCTGAACCTTTCGCCAAATACATTGCCCAAAATGAAACAAGCAGCCGGTTATGACAACGTTCGGAAAACATTCTTCCATAGCCGACACAAAAGCCAGTTCGAAATCGATTATTAATCTTCGTGGCTGGAACTGAGGCGCTTGGCTCAAAAGCCAGCGCAAAAACTTTACATACAAACGTTTCGTCTGATTCGGAGCGAGCAAGTATGTTAGTGGCAGCACTTTCGCACCGGACAAGCCATGTATTGTATACAATTGCATAAAAATCAATGGCACGGATGGAAATGTACCATCCGCCCGCCATATTTCGCACTGTGCCAAAATCTCAAGATTTCGAGCCGTAGAAAATACCAAAAAGCGATTTGGGCCTCCGCTATCATGCAGTAAAAACGGTTCTCCTCTCGAAGTCAGAGTGAAGCTCATAGAAATTACCAATTCTCTACGAGAAGCCGGAGTAGGAAGCTCAATGTTGTTGACAGCCCGCGTACGTTGCACAGCTCGGACCAGAGCATCCTGAGACGGCTGACACCGGGATTATCATCAGATTTTTTCGCTCGTTTCGCATTTTTCGTTACAGCTTTTCGACACAACAGCAGCAGCATTCGGAGCATGATTATGATCAGGCTTATCACCAATAATTACACCTGAATTAATTAAAACAAAATCATTAAAAACTGAAGTGATGTCATCCATAGTCACACGCGACGCATAATCAGAACGATAGTTACCGGTACGTTTATCAGAAGTACTTCGAATGTAACAATTACAACTTCTACTCTTATACAAAGTACAACGCCAAGTAATTTTATCGTCCGTTTCACGATGACGCGAATACACATATCCATCTTCCACTAACAGTGACTTCCCTTTCTGGGACTTGATAAATTTCAACGGCATGTTATTATAACCGTCGTCCGGCTACCCGATCAATACTAAATCGATTCGGCGATGAAAAGACAATAGATCCTCAACGCTAGCAATTATCTTCACTCCGCGAAACTTGACCAACTTTACTCAATACAATCACAGTACTGCTTTGGATAAAATCGAGTGTGCGGCAGAAGGCTATTTTTTCATGTGATATTATGTCAGTGTGATATTTGTTATCGTGACATTTTTCCATGAGATATTTATTATTGGAATATTCTGCCACATGATATTTTCTTTAGTGATATTGTTCCATGTGATACTTTGTTAGTGTGATATTTTTCCATGTGACATTTTGTCGGTGTGATATTATGTCGGTGATATTTTGTCGGGTCATATTTTCACAGTGATATTATCTCGTGTCACCGGTACGCCGTGATCGTCCTCTACAGGGCGATCCTTGGGGAACTGGGCAGGAGGAAATAATTTCCGAAACGGATCTCATTCATTCGTCTATTACATTTATTTATTGAGGTTGAATAATAAATTCATTTCCAATAATTTCGAATAAGATTTGGATGATTGTGAATGAATTTTTATAGTAAATATTTTCAAATGGAATTTAAAGAGAAATTTGTAATAATGCAGAAATGATGAGAAAACTAGCCGGTACAATTGTTTGGCCAGATTATATAATTATTCGCAATACGCTCACACTCACACTATTACTCACTCGTTCGGTCGTTCGGCGCTCGTACAATTCTGGATGCGCCGCTGATGCGCCGATGATTGCTCTTACAATCACTCACTCACTCACAATTAACCTACACTTTTTTACAAAGTCCGTGGCACGATTTGATTTTAGCACTAACTTTAGCGACGAAGACTTATACTGTGACGCGAGACGCCTTTGGTATCGTTACCGATCTAGTGTTCCCGATCTTTACGATATTACTCCGAGGGAACTCACACTCTTCACACAGAAGCTCTGAAGGAGTCGGCTTCCGTAGATGTTTGCTATTCGCGGTTTCTAACGGGACCGGTTCCACTCGCTCGTCCGGCACAGCTTGGGGCGTCGGACAGCGAGCGGGGTTTTTCGTCTAAATTGCATATTATGGGAAACGTCTCGCCTCACAAAGGTCGTCGTCGATGCGCGTGATGCCTCGCGCTCACCCGATCTCGGCGTTCAGTTACACCTTGGATCCGCGAAATCGCGAGAATCATCCGCAAAACGTGATGTCTCGCGATCACCCGATTCCGGTGTTAACTTACACCCCGAGTCCGCGAAAACGCGAAGAAACTGTCGTTGCAACGGGCCGCTGCGCATTTCATCGCATCGTGCCACGTGTAAAGATTCCCGGTGATTAACATATAGAGATAATATTATGAATTCCCAATGATTATTATATAGAGATTATATTATAGAGGTAATATTAAGAATTCCCAATGATTATTATATAGAGATTATATTATAGAGGTAATATTAAGAATTCCCAATGATTATTATATAGAAATGATATTGATCGTGAATCTAAAATATATAAAATACCCAAAGATAGAAATTGCATACTTGTATAAATATACGTGCGGCGGACGTGACAATTGAATAGTTTCTTTCTATCCAATTCGCATATAGCAAGACCTGCAATGAATCGGACACGGCTGAGGGCTACATATGATTGGCTTTTTGCAAATAATTTCTTCCCTAAATAAACCACAGCTTTGTCCACCGTGGTACCTTGTAACTTATGTACCGTCACAGCCCAACTGAGTATCAGAGGCACCGTTAAACGTTCTACATTTCCGAATCCTTTATTTCCCTGGTAGGTCACACTCATAGGCGAAATTCCAACTAATCCAGTCGTTTCTTTGAAACTCGACCCCACTGAAGGATCATCGAACTGAATTAAAACCTTCTTTGGCAGCTCACCAACT
The DNA here is from genome assembly GCA_963971145.1 of Sussaba pulchella. Taxonomy (NCBI): domain Eukaryota; kingdom Metazoa; phylum Arthropoda; class Insecta; order Hymenoptera; family Ichneumonidae; genus Sussaba; species Sussaba pulchella. The sequence goes on from OZ020172.1 coordinate 4,428,054, forward strand.
TCTAGCTACTCCCTGCGTAAAGCGGGCCACTGAAAACCTTTAACAACTCCTGAGGCTCCATTGACAAGTCCTTCAGAAACCCGAATATTATTTCGCAGCATAATTCAACAACCAACTCTAAGTCTAATGGAAGTTAAAAGTCCTACAGTATTGTTTCGGTCGATTGGGGCTGCAGCAACAGGTGGCTTCTGTCCGTAAGTTCGGGGTTCCCTCGATTCATCACGAGCGTTGATGATATACATTTTTTCACGAGAAGCTAACAATTCTATTATGTTATTATTATAGCCATCAACGAGTTTCAGGGTGGGAAATATTCGCACTGATTCTCCATCCGCAAATTCATCATCTTCTAATACTTGGGTCCTACTTAATAATATTTCGTACTGTTCTATTGTCATTTTGCCGACACGCAAATTGTTCAATAAGTCAACGAAAATAACATCATTCTGTTGTCGCATATTAGCGCGTAATTCGCATAATCCGAAGAAACGCCACAAGTGCGGTTCAGCAACGTAATTTGCCGGTTGAATAAAACACCAGCTGTCCTTAACCGGTGGCAACTGCATCATATCTCCAAATACTATCACATAAATACCGCCGAACAAAAGACGATTATTTTTCAATTCTTGCAAACGCAAATGGACAGAACGAAATATTTCTTATGACACCATTGAAAACTCATCAATAATGAGCCATCTAATACACTTCCATTTGCGTCTCAAGTCGTCAAAACGTTGCCCAGTTAGCTGTCTATATGCCGAAGCTTTTTCTTTTTCAATTCCGAATAAAAATGCGCAATGAAGGGTCCGACCGTGAACTAAGCGGGCTGCCACGCCTGTCAAGGCACAAACTTCTACAAACGTGTTTTCAAAAGCAAATCCACTGTTGGTGCATAACACCCTTTAATTTATCTTACTATCAATTTCAGCAAAAATGTTTTGCCGCAACCAGCTCCTCCCGTAACGAATAGCTTGAGCGTATTCATGGGTTGCCCGTTCGAACGAACGTCTTCCCGAATTGCATCATTTATTTTGTCATAAAGCTGTTTTTGTTCGACATTCATACTACGAATGCAGGCAGCTAATTCTTGGACTGAAATGACATGTTCTTCCTCATTGTCATAAGCGTTATCTCGAATATCAAAGTCTTCTAGGATCGGCTCATATCCCTCAAAGACTGGCTCCACTTGATCATTTATTTCGGAATGAGGATTGACGTTACCGTGATTATCAGGTTCGGTTCGCTTCATTGCCAAAACTTATGCTATAACTTGCTGCAGTTCTCGTTCGAGATACTGGAACTGTTCAACGTTTCGACCAGGTTGAAGAGGTCGTGGAAAATTATATTTTGCATTGAATGCATCTTCAGCGTTTTTATGACCGGAAAGGAGTTCTTCTTCATTTCTGAATGTAACGTGGGCAACGAGGTAGCTGTGAAAGTATCCATTTCTATCACCTGCTTGAGTATAATGTCTAGTTTTCAAAATTGCATCTCGACTGCGTTGTTTCATGCGAATATCAGTTTGAAGACGAATAATTTTTCATATTGCGGGTGGTTCATCGGCGTCAACGTAGACTTCATCGTCACCATCTTCTTCATCTGCATTATTGGACACAAGCTCATAGCTAACAGCAAATTCAGCCAAACTTAGTTCATCCAAAATCTGTGGTCTCGCAACGTAACGATCAAAGATGTTCATCTGCACTCCGCTTCCGTCAGAATAACACCGTAGCATGCGATATCTTTCTTCTGGAGGACATGTGTTAACAAATACAACCGCTCTCGTGCTGTCTCTCAATTTTAGATGACAAAGACGAAATGCACATTCGGGTGCCGATACTTGTCGGTGTTGGAGAATTGCCGTTGAAATTGGAAATAGTTGTTTTCCTGTATCCCCCTCGAAACGCTGGACTCTTCGAATTACTTCAGTTACAGCCTGACCGACATCTTTTGGTTCACCTTTGGCGGTATATTTAGCAATGTAATAAGCCACAGCAATAGCATTGCCACAAGGTTGGATGGCCATATTTCCTCGCCAGAGCATCATAAGCGTCGGGTTGTAATTATTGACGGATGTATCACCAGATGCTCGTTGCAAAATATAAAAGCGTCCCTTATTCCGAATAGTTTCGTCAGGATCAAGAATCCTCGTACTGTCGCTGCATTGCTTCGAAAAACCGAATCGGCATTGACCGTCTGGGCGATTTTTATAACAAGTTGGACTATGATTGTGGATTTGCACGCGTTCAACAATTTCGGCAGGCTCTTCATTTTGCGGTTTTGAAGCACACGAAATCACTTTATCAATAACTGCGATTCCTTCAGCAGTTTCAAATGGAGGGAAATCGTTATTCCAGCACCGCATATGCAAATGTGGGCTTCCTCGATTTTGGAATTCGATTCGCCACCAGTAATCGGCTAACTTACTTCCCAATATTTTATCATTCCGTTTCAATATGCGCATAATCTCGTGCAATCGCACCTTAAATTGGGGAGACAACGTCACAGGATTCTGTTTTATGAGCTTCATTTTATCTTCCCATTGCAAATCATCTGGGTTTTCTGTACCTCGACCAGCTGCTATAAGACAAGCTGTCAGCATATCCTTTCAGTTTAAAACATTGCAGCTTAATGTCACAAACCATGCTGGTGGTTCCAAATTTCGCACCATCGCTATTAAATCACTGCATGCTGAATGCCAATAGGCATTAGAACCTCGCAAGCCTCGCATCTGCAGGTGAACATTTTGCACTAACAATGCAGGTGTTGAATCGCCGTGACGCATTCTTAGGCAAACGCCAACATTTGCCCGTCCACGATGAAATTCCATAACCGTTAAGGCATAGAATAAGTAATCATTTCGATGAAATCTACTGCTCGCAGTCATAATTCGTGCTTTGCAATAATCAAGAGGAGTTATTCCAAACCGTCGCGTCGGTTCATGAAGCCCATTCCAGCCCATTAAGAACAAATGAAACCAAGCCAACTCCTCTGCCCTTCGTTCAACATGCATTTGTAATGGTGTCGCTGTTTTCCGCTGCAAAGTCCGTAATGGAATATCATTTCCAAAATCACCATTGTTAATTGAATACCCATGAACTAGTGAGTCGAGCTGGGGAATACATTCGTCTATGGGTCTTAAAACTGACGTCATAATAATCGGATCATCGCCGATGCTTTCCGTATCGAGGGATGTATTTGTTTTAATTGTGGGGTGTTAATACGTGTTGGCGACTGGATTATCACTCGAATCGGCGTTATTGAATACTGACCACTAAATGTCGGACCGCCAGACTTCGGTATATTAGACTTCAACATTGTGAATAAAGCATCCACTGTTGGAAATCGCATTAAACAAGCTACACCATGTGTAGTGGCGATTCTCCCGTTAGGTCCATGGCTATTAGAGTCGAACATCCAAAAGGAACCGTATGCTTCAAAAGCGGCAACCGAAAGCCCATTTGCGATTAAAATTCCATAGGAATAATTTTTCAAAAAAATTCCTAACCCAATACTTTATTTTGGGAACCCAGCTGGAGAATCATCTCGGCTGAGGTGTCCATGGAAAGATTCTGCAACGTTAATCAATAAATTGCATGCGTTTCCGAGTAATTCGACATACCGATCCAATTCTGTAGCCGCAAGATAATTGGTTTGATTGCAATTTATCGGCGGAACATTGTGCTTACTTACGCTTCCAGCGTGCAGTCGGTCACCATTCATAAGGATTATGTCAATAGTGTGTGTTGACCACGAAGGCATAATTTCGATATGCGACATTATTATCGCCATGGCAGCAATAGCAGTGCACTGGCACCCTCGGTTTGTTTCCGAGAATTGTTCGGAATTCTGATGGAGGGAACCTCTAACTATTCGACGACCGCCTTTTATTTCTTTAATTCTATCGAGCACCGGGGTCTGGCGAACCTTTTCTAGATCATTGGTACATTCCACTCCATCGTTGACAACCTGACAGATTTAAGTGAGGTCAAAGTTCACATTGTTGTAATCGGTATGAATATTTCGATACAGTGTTTTATGCTCTTTTAACCAAACGAGAGCAGCCTAAAGCTTCTCAACATTTACTTGGAATTGTCGCGTCCGAGTAACATTCTCTAGTCTTTGGCAGACAATTGCAATACCGGCGCTGGTAAGCGATAATGGTAATTGTTCTACAACTTTTTCTATATCTTGGGCAAACAATGTGGCTTGGCCCTTGCAACCATACTGACCAAAGCGGCCTCCTAATTTAAACATTTTTATGAATAGCACTACCATACATATCAGTATTTTTTCAATATCACTCAAACCCGCAATAACCTCAGGTATATGATCCAGAAACCTTGCATTCCAATATGCCTGCGTTGGACATTTGCCTTTTTTCATTGTGTCTTTGCATCTCCTACATACAAAAAGATTCGCAGCATCTTTCAATCTTGGAGGAAGAACTGAACGTGCAAGTTCGTTAACGTTCCAAGTTACCATTTGGGACTTATAGAATAACTTATTGCAGCTCATGCAGGTATTACCAGCAAACTGCTATATCATTGCGCGAAACTCTCGTTCGTGTTGAATTAAATTCTCTGAGGTTTCAGAAGCACGGAAACTTGAAATTAAACCCTCGTCCAATGTTTCTTTTTGTGACCTCACTTCCGCCTCGCCGTTATTCTGTGCATTCCTTGACTCCGTTGATATTAATTTTATACTTTTAGATTTCGGCCGCTTAGAGTTCTTATCATGCTGCTTTCGCTTGCGGGGACCATCAATAACGGAGCCACGGGACTGTTCGACAGCGGTGGTCGTTTGTTTTTTATTTAACATTTTTTGTTGTGGGTCAATTTTATTCTCAAGACGGGCAGTACTCCTCTTCCTAACAAATTCATTTCGGGCCAACTCTCGTGGGAGTATAACAGTGGAGGGGTTCAACTTCGTGACATCAGATTTACTATTTATATACAGCACATATATCGGCGTTATAGTATACTGACAATCAGTCAAGGCTCTGTTGGTGAAAACGAGAGAAAGATTGCATTTCAGCATGTTGTAAAGGGCTTCGATATTGTCGAATCGGACTAGACAGGCTGCGCTATCATCGGAACATTGTCTTCCATTTGGCCCACGTGCATGCGAATCGAATATCCAGAAGTAACCGTTCGCTTAGAAGATCGCGAGTGAAATCCTTTTTGTCTTTAAATACCACTAGCATGCTCATGAAAAAACGATTCCAAGCCGTTCCTCAAATTGGAAAATCCTTCAAAATCCTGAATCAAATTCCCGTCGATGCAAATCTGTTCGTCAATCAACAATTTCATTGCCATTTAAGGGAATTCCAAACGAGTACTTAATTCAGTAACCCGGAGAAACTCTCGGTTAATTTCGGCTTTATTTGGTAGATTGCGTTCTATAATACTATTGATATAGAGTCGATCACCGCGAACTAATACGCTATCGATGATATCTTTCGGTCACAAATTCAGAGAAGTTACGTGGGACATAGCAATCGCAATAGCGGCGTTAGCAGTGCATTGACGTCCTCGGCTCATGTCTCCGAAAGATGAGTCACCCTGGTGGAATGAGCCCCTGAGCACTATTTCTTGAATAGCAATCTCCAGTTTCCTTGCTGACATCATTTCAGATTGAATCTCAATTCCCACGGATTGATCCATGTTCTGCTTTTTCCTACGAATCGACAGCATTTTAGCATTGTGGCTTTTACGCCCAATACTAGTTTTTTTCGGACGTGGCATATTCTTTCCTTATCGTAATAATGAGCTCACTCTTATTTTGTCTATATATTCTTATGATCTGCAATAATAGAATAACTAGATTATATGTTTTTTCCATTTTTTATTGTATAAAGACCGTTTAAAAAATATGAATCCGATCGACAAGCACAAATATACCACAAAAATTATTTCTAGTCTTACTATATATTAAGTCCTATAGGTGTTGTGTCTCAATTTTTCATGAACTGTGGATGACTATTGACTAAATCGATATCATAGTATCATAGTGTAAAGCAAAAGCTAATACAAATATAAGTAAACTGTTTAAATTTATATACAATAAGTAAACTGTTTAAATTTATAGAAAATAAGTAAACTGTTTGAATTAATCGAAATAAATTCAATTAAATACTAAATAAAACAAAGTTGAAAAAAAAAATAAAAGACTTTAGTAAGTTTAGAAAGTTTTGGCCGGAGGACAATTAGCGCATGCTAATTGTTCTCGGAGGCAGCTGAGTACAGCCATAGCGAAGTGTCAACACGTCGAGGAAGTTTATGAGCGCGTTTGTACATAGCCTCGAGCAGTTTTCAGCTCATCATGGAGTTTTTGAGCGCAGCTCTATATAGTCTTGAAGCAATGTCAGCGCATCGTGAAAGTTTCGAGCGCGGCTCTATGTAGCCTTGACCAGATTTCAGCGCAATATGAAGTTTTTGAGCGCGGCCCTATGTAGCCTTGAACAAATTTCAGCGCATCGGGAAATTTTGGAGCGCGGCTCTGTGTAGCCTTGAACAAATTTCACCGCATCGTGAATTTTTGGAGCGCGGCTCTAACGAGCCTTGACCAAATGTCAGCGCATTCCGCTCGTCCTTGATAATCATTATTGATGTTGTAGTTGTAGGTCGGCATAATCTTCAGCGAGAGCATCCTGCATGCCTGCCACTTTGAAAAGAACCTTTTTAGCTAAGTTTGAAAAAGGGGAAGAAAAGAAAAGTTCTGAAAACAAAAAAGTGCCTAGAGCGATGTTGCTCTAGGCATATTAGGTCTCCACATATTTCATGTAAACTTTTCTCACCTGCTCGAGAAAACTAATGTCAAAATTAATTTAAAAAAATAAAACATTGGCGTAAAATTGATTTCTACGTTTAAAATCGCATTGTGATATCCCGAGTAAAAATGAATATGTATAAACATATATAATTGTATATTGAGGGGGAGGACTCCTGCTCGGTCAGTAACAGAAAACTAGAATCATTTTTTGGGGCCCCAATCGTTCTGTCGAATAAAACACGATATGACAATACTCCGAAATTCTGAGCCGCAGATGTATCATATCGTGTTTTATTCAACAAAACAAGTGTGGCGACAACAAACGTTCAGCCGTGATTGCAGCTATCTCTCTTGCACACGCCGATGTAGTCCTCCATCTTAATTGATCATATACAATTGTATACAAGAATTGGCCCGATAGAATTTTCAATATTTGTATATCAACGTATGCAATTGTATATAGTGATATCCTAACAAAAAACCCAATGGGTAAAAAAATTGAGCCAAGTACATTTACGCGAGCGCGCTTCAACACGTGCAAAAAGGTGTGAGATCATCTGGAAACATTGAACGCCGCATGTATTTGCATCAAGTACATTAGGGTGGGTCAAAAAAATCGACTATTTTTTTTTTTACTTCGTACTCCAAAAAATAGGTTACTAGACACCTCTAGAAAATTCACACCAAATATGAGCTTTTTATTTTAAGGGGAAGGTCCTCCGCCTCACAGTTTTTGATTTTTTCTTCAGTATTAGAAGAAAAAATTCATATCGCTCTATCAACTGTTCGTTAAAAATATCCCCTCTTATATACTTGTAGGAAATTGATCGCTCTACAAAAAAGGTTTCTTACAATTTTTTCGTAAACCTCACTGTTTGAAAGATATTGAAGGTTAAAGTTTGATCATTTTTAGACAAATTTCTGTTTTGCTTATGAATTTCATAACTCGTTAACGAAAAATCATGATAGAAGGCGGAATGCTTGGTTTTGTAGGAAATTAACTGCTCTACAAAAATGGTGCCTTATGATTATTCGATTGAATTGAGCGTTCAAAAGATATTCATCGTCGAACTTCAATGCACGCTAATTATAACAGTTTTTGATTAATAATTCGGAAAATTTTAAGTCAGTTTACGAGTTTCAGGGATATTTATACGAATTTGAATTTCTATGAACAGAGAATAATTTTAAACTATTTTTCTAGTTTTTTTTTTAGTCGTAACCATGTATGGTTACATTGAAAAAAAAATTAGTGCATTATTTCTGACTTAGAGTCAATGATTTATTAAATCTTGAAAAAATAACGTTTTCGTTAGAAGTTTATTATAAAATATATTAATCTTTAAGAAAACAAATGTTCATTATGTTATTAAAAAGTTTTTTTATTTAATTATCATTGACAAAAAAAAGTTCAATTTGTTATTAAAAAGTTTTTTTATTTAATTATCATTGATAATTAATATTAACCCCCACACCCTTCCCAAATACACCCCCTTACCCTCCCACACCCCACATCCCTTAAATAACCCCCCATAATTACCTGCGATCCCCCGATGACGATGGATGGCCCGTCGCCAACCCAACAGAGGCCCCGCCGTCGCACCCAGGAAGGACGAACCCCCGGAGACGGTGTGGGAAACTCCAGGATGCCGCAGAGGCCCGGGGGGAATTTCCCTGGATGGACCAGGAGCCCCGAGGCCTCTCAAACCGAGCCCAGACCCACACCGTCGCAAGATCCGGGGATAACCTCAAAATTCCCCTGAGGTTCCCCAGAAACCGCCAAACATCACATTATCCGAGAACACCACGCACCACTGGCCACTTTTCCACCCACTCACTACCCGAGGACCCGGACAGCTCGACCCCGACCACCCTCGCGACGGAAATCACACCCAAAACCGCGAGGTGGTCCACAACAGGAGTCGAGCTGTCAAACACTGGAACCCGTAACACCCGCGGGCCGAGGACGACGCAACTAGTGTCCAAAATGACCGCCCGAGGGAGCCACCCTACGGACCCTCGACGGAGGCCTGTTGGAGGGAGCCCCGATGCCAGTGGCGCGAACGAGCGCCCACACCCGGACCCCTACGAGATTCGAAAGCGGGACCCCGATTGACTGCTGTAACCCAATCAGCGACGCCACCCGCAGCATCAGCGATCCACCGGTAATCGATGAATCGATTCGAGCAGTCCCCGTCGCAGCCAATCAGCGGGGAGAATCGACGAAGAAGAAGGAAGAAGACGGCGACGGCCATTACTCGTCACTTCGATCCGAGATCCCAATTGCGTTAGACGTGCGAAAAGCGTTCCCTGAGATTTAACAGCGTTTATATCGAGCGTTTACCGTTATTATCTTTTTGTTTGAGAGTGTGGAGAAGACGAGAGAAGACGAGGAGAGTGTGAGAGAGTCGAGGAGAGAGTTGAGAAGGCGAAAAAAGGCGAGAGAGGCGAGAGGAGGATTATAGAGAAGCGATAGCGAGACGACGATTCCGCGAATTTTCGAGGAAAGACGAGAGCGTGCGAGAGAGGCCAGAGAAAGCAGTAAAGCGAAGTAAGTGCGTCTTTTTCCCATTTTTCCAAACCCCCAATTTACCCGATTTCCTCCCCGTGAACCCCAAATTCAGTGAATATTATAATTTTGCCCCGTCATCGTGCGACGGAGACCACGCGGTCCCATCGCGTTTTGTGCCCCCCGAGTTTTCGACGACCATTGCCGTGCGTGCGCGAGCAGTGGTCCTCTTTCGCGATCGAGCATTGTATAGGATTTTTCGGTGATTTTTCTTTGCGTAACCCTTCTGTTTTCTATTTAATATTTTTTCGTTTTGGTGCCGAGGTACTTTTTAAGAGCCAGAGTCAGTGCTCCCACCCCCTGTGTGTGTCCATCCCCGCCGACGGCTAGCCGCGCATCGCGAGTGCTCATCCTTGATTTTTCTATTGCAGTATTATTTCGTTATCATTCATTATTTCTTTCCCCGCGTTCTTTCTTTTTTTTATTTTGTCGGTGTTGCTCCCGTCTGAGCAACTGGCGCCCAAATGTTCCTTTTTTATCTTTTTTTTTTGGAATATAATATTTCTCACAGTGACCAGCGTCGGCCAGCCCCTGTCTACCCCCTTCCCCCTCCCTCCAGAGACCCCCATTCCCCTCCCCCGCGTAAGAGTTAGGATACGACCGATTATTATTTATTTTATTATTTCTCTTTGCGGATTATTATTTCTTTTTTTTGTGGCGATTGTTATCGATGTTATTATTTCTTTTTGGCGAATTATTATTTCATTTTTGAGGCGATTATTATTTATTTTATTATTTCTCTTTGCGGATTATCATTTCATTTTTAAGGCGATTATTCTTTATTTTATTATTTCTCTTTGCGGGTTATCATTTCATTTTCGAGGCGATTATTATTTATTTTATCATTCATTTTTGCGGATTTGTATTTCATTTTGGAGAGGATTATCATTTATTTTATTATTTCATTTTCAAGAGCGAGTTATCATTTGGCTATTCTTTTTTTTGTTAATTACCGAGAGTTGATTGTATCGAACCCCGGAGCGGGGCAGCTATCTGATCTGCGGAACCCCATTGTTTTATTTTCTGTTGTCAAATACATTCATACTAATTTTTTTATTCTACATTCCACCTCTGGTTTATTTTTTTTGTTATTCATTTTATTTTTCTCCCTCCCTGTTATTTTCCCCCCACTCCCGATCAGTCGCAGATTACAACCTGCGTAAAACTATATTTTCCATGCATGATTTTTTTTTATGAGTAATGGAATGAGTACGGTGTTGAGCAGCTTGTGATGTTTTTATTGGCTACGCCGTTGATGAATAAAAATTCAGTCGCTTACCTCTCGATGAAGACCTTTTGTGAGATTTTATTTTGTACCTTACGTTACATTCGATAAATGGAATTTCAATTATGCCCATGCGTTACACTATCTACAATATATGATTTTGTATCTTGCATGCTATTCAATTTTGTGTCTTGCATCTTATTCGCAGAATATAATTCAAGTTGTAAAGCTGAAAGACCTTCAATCAATGATTTGTGTCACTTGCGTATCATTCGATGAATGGAGTTTCAATTTGTTACCTGCGTTGGATTCATTTTCGATCAATGATTTTGTTGCGTCACGTACTTTCCAATAACTGGAATAACTTTATCTTGTAACCTTAGTTATAATATGATTTGTGATGTGCAGTGCTATCAGATGAATGAAAGTTACAGTTTTTACAAATTCTATAGTTGATGTGACATATAATTTTATTTTCGTTTACATACCTTATCGATTGGAGATTAAGTATTCCAGGTTCCTTGAGAATACACCGATCACAGATCAATTCAATTCCATTGTGCTTTCTATCATTTTCACCAAACATACCACTCGTCCGCCTCGAACATTATCGAAGAAAATTCTCACCAATATAGAATAAATATAATATGTCTATCATTTTTATTCGCCATTACTTTTCGGTTATCAACTGGTTAACCACAACGAACTGTCAGATTCGGTACGTATTCGCGATCTCTATCTTCATGTCACAGCTGGTTTCGTATTGACGGTTGACTGATCATCAGTGACCGTCATCACTAGCCGTGGTCAATACTCGTATGAATGATTGAATGTGGGCATGTCAGCGATGGTAGAATAATCGCGTATGATCTGACAAGCTGACTGACGCTATGACTACTGAAAAGTGTGCGACAGCTCTCAAAAAGATTTTGGAGAAAAACGTCGGAAACACAATTTTAACTATAAACATAATTCGATATCTCCCGCATAACGGCACCTACAGCACTGGTGTTGGTCCTAATCGGAATATAAAAAAGTAACGCATCTTACTGCGATTAAACATTTATGAATAGCGCGGTGTATGAATTAAAATGTTCCGAAGTGGGGTTACAGTTAGCTCGGTTCACAGAATAAGAAAGTGCAGTCGCGTCTCGAGGGCAGGCCCGTAAGGTAGGTAACGGTAAATGTACTTGTCTCGAGACGCTACCGTGTCTCTTGATACAGTTATGTGCGATAATATATAAATACATAAAATTATTTCGGGCCAATTATTGTATACAATTGTATATGATCAATTAATATACAATTATATATACAACATACGACGAGTATGAGTCGTCTTTTCTGACGAGTGTGAGCCTGTAGCATGAGCCGAAGGCAAGTGTTGCAATCACACGAGTCAAGAAAATGATTTTCGCAGGAGTGTCGTATAAACTTTTATGGCACAAGGTGTGTAAATGGTGTTTAAAGCGAACGGAGTGAGCGTAAAATCGCACCGTTACGCACAGAGTATCATAGATACACAGATATACATAGATATACAGGGTGTCCATTTGATAATTTCTAGGTTAGAACACAATTTTATATTGACTATTTCAGCGTTATCCAGGATGTGCCACGAGTAGGTAAAGTCATTAACATCCCATGTGAAAGCGTAAGTGTAAGTGTAAGTGTAAGTGTAAGTGTAAGTGTAAGTGTAAGTGTAAGTGTAAGTGTAAGTGTAAGTGTAAGTGTAAGTGTAAGTGTAAGTGTAAGTGTAAGTGTAAGTGTAAGTGTAAGTGTAAGTGTAAGTGTAAGTGTAAGTGTAAGTGTAAGTGTAAGTGTAAGTGTAAGTGTAAGTGTAAGTGTAAGTGTAAGTGTAAGTGTAAGTGTAAGTGTAAGTGTAAGTGTAAGTGTAAGTGTAAGTGTAAGTGTAAGTGTAAGTGTAAGTGTAAGTGTAAGTGTAAGTGTAAGTGTAAGTGTAAGTGTAAGTGTAAGTGTAAGTGTAAGTGTAAGTGTAAGTGTAAGTGTAAGTGTAAGTGTAAGTGTAAGTGTAAGTGTAAGTGTAAGTGTAAGTGTAAGTGTAAGTGTAAGTGTAAGTGTAAGTGTAAGTGTAAGTGTAAGTGTAAGTGTAAGTGTAAGTGTAAGCGTAAGTGTAAGTGTAAGTGTAAGTGTAAGTTTAAGAGTAAGTGCAAGTGTAAGTGTAAGTGCGTGCGGGTGGAACACTCACAAAGATTAGGTCTCTGCGGCTCGTCACTTCCGCAGTATTTTTCGACTCCAAACCGTTCAAATATTCCACCATTCATGTTTAAGCATGCCTGAACTCGTCTCTCAAAGGTCGAGATGGTCCTGTCCAGTGGCCTCCAAGGTCACCTGATCTTAGCTCTCCTGATTTTTTCTTGTGGGGCTTCCTCAAAGACATCGTCTACCGTCTGGCTCCAACAACACGAGAGAATATGAAGGAGCGGATAAGAGCTGCCTGCAGTGCAGTCCCGCGACATGTTCTCTTACGAACAGTCGATGACTTTCAGAGACGAGTTCAGGCATGCTTAAACATGAATGGTGGAATATTTGAACATCTTTAGAAAGGGTTCGGCGTACGGTCACAAAGAGGGTTTGGAGTCGAAGAATACTGCGGAAGTGACGAGCCGCAGAGACCCAATCTTTGTGAGTGTTCCACACGCACGCACTCACACTTGCACTTACACTTACTCTTAAACTTACACTTCCACTTACACTTACACTTACACTTACACTTACACTTACACTTACACTTACACTTACACTTACACTTACACTTACACTTACACTTACACTTACACTTACACTTACACTTACACTTACACTTACACTTACACTTACGCTTACGCTTACACTTACACTTACGCTTACACTTATAATTACAATTACACTTACACTTACACTTACACTTACACTTACACTTATGATTACAATTACACTTACACTTACACTTACACTTACACTTACACTTACACTTACACTTACACTTACACTTACACTTACACTTACACTTACACTTACACTTACACTTACACATGAGATGTTAATGACTTTACCTCCTTGTAGTACATCCTGGGTAACGCTAAAATAGTCAATTGAAAAATTGTGTTCTAACCTAGAAATTATGAATTTGATCGAAAAAAGTTTACCACAAAAGTTGTCAATTTTGACTTAACAAAACTTTTGATGCCAAGAAATAAGTATGGTTCCATTTGAAAAAAACATGTTAGCCACCTTAAAACCGCCATTTTGGATCTTCGACCGAAACAAAATTTTTTTTTGTTCGTCCCTTTCCAGGCCCTTCAAGTTTCGTTGCACTCAATTTTTGATCAGGGTAGTATTTTTCGAGATAAATTAAATGTAAGAGTGAAATTGGCAACCCTGTATACAATTATATATGGGGTATTCCTGGGAATTTCGGCAACTTCGGACAGTTGGGTCGAAATTTTTGCCCCCCAATTTTTTTCATTAATATGTGTTCAAAATAAAGAGACACCTATTTCGGCGTTTTTTATTTTGAGCCCCCACTTTTGAAATACAGTCAAATGAAGTTTTTGAAGTATTGACCACATTCGGTCATTCAAATCGATATATCTCAGCAACGGTTAGTGATAACTCAAAAAACCACAGGTGTTTTTTTTTCGTTTTTGAACGCTTTATACATTGAAAACATTGACAATTATGTTGCACAAATTCAACAATTATTTATAAACAATTCAAAATTAAAAATGAAATAAAACAAAAAATGTACCCTTAATTTTTGAAATGTATTTTTTTTTTAATTCCTTGAACAAAAACAAAAATTTAGCCACCTTGAACTTTTTGGGCCGACGCTTCGTTCGGAAGTTATAGATTTTTTTGTCACAAAAAACCCGTAAATTTACGTATTTTATGAGTAAAAATTTGCATGAAAAAAAAGTACCCTTAATTATTGAAATTGATTTTTTTTTCAAATTCCTTGGACGAAAAAAAAAATTTTGAGACCCGGCCGCACTTGGGCCGACGTTTCGTTCGAAAGTTATAGCTTTTTTTGTCATAAAAAACCGGTAAATATTCGTATTTTATTAGTAAAAAATTGCATGAAGAAAAAAGTACCCTTAATTATTGAAATTGATTTTTTTTCAAATTCCTTGGACGAAAAGAAAAATTTTGAGACCCGGCCGGACTTGGGCCGACGTTTCGTTCGAAAGTTATAGCTTTTATTCTTAACAACCGGGTAAACATTTACGGGTTTTTTGTGACAAAAAAATCTATAACTCCCGAACGAAGCGTCGGCCCAAAAAGTTCAAGGTGGCTAAATTTTCGTTTTTGTTCAAGGAATTTAAAAAAGAATACATTTCAAAAATTAAGGGTACATTTTTTGTTGTATTTCATTTTTAATTTTGAATTGTTTATAAATAATTGTTGAATTTGTGCAACATAATCGTCAATGTTTTCAATGTATAAAGCGTTCAGAAACGAAAAAAAAATACCTGTGGTTTTTTGAGTTATCACTAACCGTTGCTGGGATATATCGATTTGAATGACCGAATGTGGTCAATACTTCAAAAACTTCATTTGACTGTATTTCAAAAGTAGGGGCTCAAAATAAAAAACGCCGAAATAGATGTCTCTTCATTTTGAACACATATTAATGAAAAAAAATGGGGGGCAAAAATTTCGACCCAACTGTCCGAAGTTGCCGAAATTCCCAGGAATACCCCATATATTTTATAAGAAAACAATGCCGCAAAGTTGAACCTTGCACATTGCTTCCCCTAAATTTTTCAGATTTGCCAGAGTTTTCTCTATGAGGAACTATGGGTTGATCAATTTTGGCTTCCGCATAGAGGATCTTTGGTACATGTGAAAAATTGAGAGGGAGCAATGTGCAAGGTTCGACTTTGCACCCTTGTTGTTGTATAAAATCCGTTCGTGAATCGATCTAATCCATAACAAATATATGGTGAAATCCATGTCAAATCTAAAAAATTTTAAGTCGCATCAAAATTATACGCCCAGAAGGATTTTGCCAAATTTGATACGAAACATCTTCCTATAATAGTGCGATTTTGTGTTCAATTAAAAGCAAAAAAGAACTCATACATTTATATACAATTTTATGTACTGTAAACAAAATTTTTACTCATATTTATAATTATATACAACACTGTGGTGAATTATATATAACAGTATATGATATTTGTCACTGTGGGTGTGGGTGTGGGTGTGTGTGTGGGTGTGGTCGTAGGGTTGGGTGTCGGTGTAGGTGTCGGTGTGGGTGTGGGTGTGGGTGTGGTCGTGGGGTTGGGTGTCGGTGTAGGTGTCGGTGTGGGTGTAGGTTGTAATAAAACTTTATCTCTGTTGGTTCGTTTTATTTTATTTTATTTTTATTTTCTTCAGTTCGGACCGGAGTGGGGTCGGTGAGGTGGTTTTAATTTCCATACGTGACGGCGTATTATTTACTATTCGAAATCATTTAATCACACTCATCACATTTATTATCAT
>OZ020172.1:4449108-4554108 GCA_963971145.1 Sussaba pulchella
CCCCCCCCCTCTCTGATGAGGTAACCGCGGTGGAAACAGAGCCGGCACTGACGCAGGTATTGGCTGCCATCGGGGGTATACGGAAAGAGATGCGGACGCAGTTCGCGACATGCGAGAAGAGGATGGAGGACTCGCAAGATCAGCTCCGGTCCCGGGTTACCGTCACCTTCCAGGGGCTGGAGGAGAGACTCGACCGGAGGTTTAAGAGGGCGGAGGACGCACAGCGAGAGACGAGCGCAGCCTTACAGGAGCAGGCCGCAGAGGCGATCGTCACCCGGGAGGATATCCGGAAGGGTATTCAGGAGGCCGTGGAGCGGACCCGACGCAACCAGGCCACTTTAGAGGAGCATGGTGCAAGGATTGCGCAACTTGAACAGCGTCCCCGGGCTACAGAAAGTAACCTCACGTTCGGGACGACCTTCGGGGATGGTGGGGGAGTCACCCGTATCCAGACGGTGAAAAGAAAGATACCGGTCTTCCGAGCGGATGGGAAACAGCGACCCATGGCTTTCCTCCACGACCTGGAGGATTATTACGCAACAGCAGGGATGGAGTTGAGGTGCGTTCTGGCTGAGGCGCTCAAGGGCACCGCGGAGGACTGGTGGCACCTCATCAGGGAGGAGATCACCGACATGGGGTCGTTTAAGGAGGCGTTCACGGGTCGGTACTGGACGCGGGAGATGCAGCACAAGGTCCGGCGAAACCTCGAGTTCGGGTGCTACCGTGCGCACGAGCAGAGTCGCACCAAGGCCGAGTACGCGGCTCTGATGCTCGGGAATGCCAGGGATCTAGCCGAGAAGAAGACGGATGAGGAAATCATCCGATGTCTCGCTCGTCACTTTGATGAGGAGGTACGATCAGCAGTCAGTAGCCGACAGACGAGGACCGCGAGGGAGTTCCTGGAGCTCCTGGAGAATATCGACCTCGAGGGACCGTTGAACACCCAGAGGAGATCGAATAACCGTAACCGATCGGATCTTCCCCCCCGGGGAAGACAGGACTATCGTCCTCCAAGAAGGGAGGATCGATGGTCGGCGAATGATCGGCGAGATGGTGGCTCGAGGGAGGGGCGGCCTCCTTGGACCGCTCCAGCACCTCCGGGGGGACCGAGGGACGGTCAAGTACCATCCCGCCCGCAGGAGCCTTCGGGAAACGCATAATCGTTGCGTCCGGAGCCTCAGGGGAGAAAAGCGAAGGACGGAGGGGTGACGCAACGGAAGGCGTGAAGGGAGCGGGCGGAAGGACGATGGCAATGGAGAGAGGGGCACCCGAAGGGCAGCCGAGGGGACGGAGGGTGCCGGAGAAGCCGAAGAGAAGTGGTGAAGGAAGGAAGAAGAACGAGAAGAAGAGGAGCGGAAAGAAGAGGAACGAAGAGAAGAAGAACGAAGAGAAGAAGAGCGAAGAGAAGAAGAACGAAGAGAAGAAGAGCGAAGAGGAGGAGGACGAAGGGGAGAAGAGTGAAGAAGGAGAGGAGAAGGAGAAGGAGGAGGAGAGTGAGGAGAAGGAAATCGCACGGACGGGGGGCTGGAACGGTACCGGTGAGCCGCGGGAAGGACGGATCAGTACCATCTTCGAGGATCCACGGGAGTTCCTGCACGAAGAGAAGGGTCGTGAGGGAGGAAGGTGGTACGGAGGTCAGTATCCAAGGTGCCCGGAGATCGCGGTGCAACTTTCAGGAGTACACACCACCGCGTTGGTCGATAGCGGTAGCGAGGTGAGTTGTATATCTGAGGAGCTGTACCAACAACAGCTCTCCCAGTTCCAGGAGCAGCCTGTGCTACCAGTGACCTGCACCAAGGTTGTGGGTGCATTCGGGGGAGAGATGGGTAGGGTCCGGCAGCAGCTCTTGGTCGAGGTACGCGTACAGGACACAAGCGGTGGAGTACCGATGCTTGTAATACCGAAGTTGCTCCGACCAGCGCTCATCGGCATCGACGGGATGCTGAGCCTCGGTATCTCGGTAGATTCCGTGAAGGGTGAGGTCACGGTGCAAGGGGTGACCATAGCGGTCCTGGTGGACGGGGAATGGAGAAGGGGAGAGGCACCGATGGAAACGCAGGAGCCACGAGCGTTGACGTGCAGCACGTCGGTGCAGCAGGGAGCGGGGGAGACGGACTGGCGATTAACGGAAGAAGAATTCGATCGGAAGGTGCAGGAGGAGAAGGGGGCAGACGACGGGACCATCCAGGTATTCAAGAGGATCGTTCTCGAGCATCGTGGGGTGTTCGACAAGAGGCCGGGAAGGGTCTCTGCATACATACACCGCCTCTGCCTGAGGGATGCGCACCCATACTTTCATCGAGCGTATCCGGTTCCCCTGGCACAGCGGGGAAAGGTGGAAGAAGAAATACAACGGATGATGGAGTACGGCGTCATCCAGAAGTCGCAGAGCATCTACATCAACCCACTGATGCCGGTGATCAAGGGGGACGGGAGTGTCCGGCTGTGTCTCGATGCGAGGGAATTAAATAATTATCTCGTAAGCGACTACAACAACGCACCACCAATTGAGGAGATCTTCCAGAGGTGTGGAGGGAAGACAGTACTATCTACCCTCGATCTAACCAGCAGTTTCTGGCAAATCCCGCTGCACCCCGACTCCCGGAAATATACGGCGTTCCAGAACAACGGGAAGTGCTACGAATTTACTGTGACACCGTTTGGCCTAAAAACCAGCACAGCGGCACTCATTCGGGCACTCGATATCGTCTTGGAGGGACTGGATTTCGTCATCAACTTCGTGGATGATCTATTGGTCCTTTCCGAAGGCGTGGAGGAGCACCTGCGACATCTGAAAACCCCGTTTCAGCGGTTCGAACAGCACGGGATGACGCTGAAATTCAAGAAATCACATTTCTTCAGGGAAAAAGTGGTATTCCTAGGGCACATTCTAACAACGGAGGGCCTCCAGCCGGATCCAGAGAAGATCAAGGCCATTCAGGAATACGCGCCACCAAGAAACATCCGACAGCTGAGGGGATTTTTGGGGTTGGTGAATTTTTATACGAAATTCACCAACCGGCACGCACACGAGACGGCACCATTGTTGGAGCTGCTGAGGAAAGGAGTACGATGGAAATGGGGTCCGGAGGAGGCAGAACAGTTCGAAAAGGTGAAGAAGCCGTTCTGCGACGCAATCATTTTACGGTATCCCGATCCCGCAAAACCGTATCATTTAACTACCGAAGCCAGTGGCTACGCACTTGGTGCCATCTTATCACAAGTCGACGAAAGAGGGGAAAAGGAAGTGATCGCCTTCGCCAGCCGCACACTCAAGGGCGCGGAGCTTGGGTATATGACCACCGAGAAAGAATTATTAGCCATCGTATGGGCTCTGAACAAATTCAGGACTTATCTCGCCGGAGCAGCTATCGAAATCGCGACGGACCACAAAGCATTGACGTTCCTCCGTACGTGTCGATTTTCATCCGAGAGACTCATGCGGTGGGCCCTAGCGATACAGGATTATGATCTACGTATCGATCATATTGAAGGAAAGAAAAATGTAGTCGCAGACGCCTTAAGCCGACCAGTGGAGGGAGGAGGGAGCATCGGGGGGACACCCAAGGACACCGTGGTTATCGCTGCTGCGTTGGCAAAACAACCATCCTCGGGGTTGGTAAAGAAAATAAACGATCTCGGGGGGGGGGGGGGGGGGGGGTGCAGCGAGGACAAGAGGACCTCCGGATAATCATGGAGCAGCTCGAGAAAGGAGAGAAGCTGCAGCGACATCGACTGCAGGATGGGATCCTGCAACAGAAATCACGGACCAGAACGTGGAAGGTGGCGCTGCCGGGAGCTATGGTCGAGCAACTGGTGCGAGAGTGCCACGAAATGTATGGGCATCTCGGGGCAAGGAAGTGTTTCCGGATGCTGGACGAGGATTTCGCGACGCCACACCTGGCACGGAGAATCCGGAAGATCCTTGCTACGTGCGACGACTGTCAGCGGGATAAGGTGGCGACACAAACGAGCCACGCGGCGACTCAAAACATCCTTCCGGAGGGACCCGGGGATCTGGTATCAATCGACTTCTACGGACCATTACCGACGTCGATCGGCGGAGTCAAACACATTCTAGTGACCATCGACGCCTTCACGAAATACGTGGTATTATTTCCGATGAGGAAAGCGAATACCGCCACGGTCGTGAAAAGGTTTTTTGACAGTTATATCCCCGCATTCGGTAAGCCGAAGCGTATCCAGTTCGACCACGGGACTCAGTTCACGTCGAAAACATGGTTGAAGAAATTAGAGGATGCCGGTATACAGGCGGTGTACTCGTCGATCCGCCATCCCCAGGGGAACATCGTCGAGCGGGTGAATCGAGAATTAGGTCGATTTTTCCGAACATTCCTCAAGGAGAACCACGGAGGATGGTTTAAATGGGTGCAAGTAGTACAAGACTGTATTAACGAGACGCACCATGAGACAACCGAATATCCACCGGCGGAACTACAATCGGGAAAAAAGGTATTCCGACTATGGAACCAATGGCTCGGGATACCCGCAAGCGAAGAAGAAGACCCGATAACCTACGAAGCAAAGCTCGAGATCGTACGGGAAAGAATGGCACGGAAAGGGCGAATAAGAGCGGAGCGGTGCGACAAAGGAAGGCGATTCGTCGGATTCGAGGAAGGCGAGCTCGTGTTGGTCAAAGCATTAAACGTCTCCGACCCATCGAAGCAAATCACGTCGAAATTCCTGCCGTTGCGGGAAGGCCCATACCGCATAAAAAAACTAGTAGGACTGGCCACATATTTACTCGAGGATCCGGCAACGGGCAAGATACGGGGGAAATTCCATGCGAACCTGTTGAGCCATTACCGATCCACGTTAGACGACGAAGAAGCGGAGCCAGTACCGAACGACGACAGCGGTGCACGGCGGGAAGAGACTACACGGGGCCAGCGCGACGAACGGACCGCTAGAGACGACACCGGTGGCGTACGGCGGAAGGAGGAGATGATCGACGCGAGGGCCCAGTGATCTAATCGATCGATTGATAATTACCACACCATCGGTAACACAACGATGAGCAAATCACCGGCGTACGGGAGCAATGGATCGCGTAGAGGGCATGACGGGGCTGACCGGGAGATACCGGACGGGGGAAAAAGACCGCGAGGGCCCATGCGCAAAATTTCAAAACGACCGTGCCACAGTCGAAAAATCCTACAGCACCCAAAAAGATGGGAAAAATCACGATGGATCGAACTGAGGGGGCTGGAGATCCTGGAAAAGCGGAAATCTCGCCAGATCAAGAGGACACGGTGGGGTGTAAAATATCCCCGGGATCTCAACGGTATTATCGTCTTAACGGACGATAATATTAAGGACTGGTGCCCGGGGGGGAACGAGGACGGATCAACAGATCCGAGAAGCGTTAGTCGAACACAAATCAGCGAGTAGAGCTAACGTGTAATTAAATCGAAGACCGTTCGAGAATCGCGAAATCACAAATCGTAAAAGAATCGTTATACCCCGGCGAAATCGCAAATCCAAAAATAAAAAAAGAAGATAAAAACAACCGGTTAGCCAAAGTCGAAGAGGATGTTCCGAAATCGCCCTGTCGTGAACCTAGCCGGAGACTACGAAGGTGTGCGGGTGGTGGCCGTATCATCCCCCAACCGCGTCTACGTACAGCTGGGGGACCCCAACGGGACACGGAATGCCATTTTGAACCGGTTACAGACGGCACCGGAAGACGGAGCCCCGGCGGAAGAGCGGTGGAGGGCTGTGGAACATCGTGACGTAGTACCGGGGGTTTCGGTCATGTGGAGGGTGAACCCACGGACGGGGTTCCGGGCGATAGTGACGGGTGCGCCGGACGAGGAAGGACGTACAGCGGTCTGGCTGGGGGACTGGGGGGTAGCAGCAACGGCGGCGGTGGGGGAATTGCGTTGGCCAGCTCACTGGAGCTACGCTATCCCCTTCGTCGCCATCGGAATTGGCCTCTACCAGGCCACCCCCATGGACGGTGAATACACGGTCGAACAAATCAACCTCGTTCGGCGCGTGTTAACCTCGACCGCATGGTGGATGACCATCATGCCTGCCCCGACACATGCCGAAGCCCGGTACGCCGTTTTCTGGGTGGTGAATGGAGACGGCAGCACTTCCACAGCACTAGAAGCCTTCGTCGAGGCGGGGTGCGTGCAACGAGGGGAACCCCCCCCCCCCCCCCCGTTTCGATTGAGGGCCAGACGGGCCGGGTATGATCGACCGGCACCGGTGCGAGGGGTGCGAGGGGCACCCGGAGGACGACCTCGAAGACAGCGACGACGACGAAGAAGACATGCAGTGGGAGGATGGGCGATTCACCAGCGATACCTCCAGCGGGGTGGGAACAAGCATCGAGGGGGGAAGCGAGGACGAGGTCGACGAGGGGTGATGAAATTCGGAAACGAAGATTGTAAAAAAACTTGTAAATTGTAGCAAAACGTAGCGAGACGACAGATAGAGAAAAAAAAAAAAAAAAAAGAGATACATAATCCGACCGGCCAAATAAAAGCGAGAAAATAAAAATACCGTGTCATGTTTATTAATAAGTAAGAGTAAGCCCGTTCGAATATTAAATAAAAGAATTTTCGTTTGTTCCAACCAAAAATTGAGGGGGCAATGTAACGGTACCGACGCCGTTACACTCCCCATAGCTACGAAAACAATAACATAACGAACCCAGGGCGGTTAGGCTTTGAAAAGAACAAGCTAGGGAAACCAACAGCGACCGGAGCGAGAGGGGGTCTGCAAAAGAACGAATCACGGGCAGGCAAGAGCCCGTGATTCAGTATAAAAAGAGCGGATCGAGCGCAGAAAAGACACTCTGTTTTAGGGAGCACCAGCCGACAAGTGAAGGATCGACCAGGACAACCAGAGAAGGACGAGGACGCCCGAAGGAAGAGCCGGGGCGAGCCAACCGAGAGACCAAAGTATCAGGGCCGCAGGAGACGGCAGGAGCCTTCCTTCGATCCACGGAAGAGCTCTCGACGGCACAGTGGGGACCGCGGACCGCGACGGGTGTCCCAGTCACCACACTAGACCCCTCTCCACGGTCCAGCAGCCGCGTCGCGTCGGGCGAGGCCCTCGAGCGCCGGGGCTCGGGCCAGACGTAGCTGTATCGCGGGTCGTCTTACGACAGGCGCTCGGCGAAACTGTCTCGCGGGTCGTCATCCGACAGGCGCTCGGCGCCACCGTATCGCGGTTTAACATCTAAGAAGCGCTAGGGATACACACTGTACGACGGGTTGCCACCCAAAAGGCGTCTACTGAACAGAATATATCCGAACCATTGTTTTATACCGTGTTTCACCAGTTTCTTTTGCCCACTCGAGTCAGAACTACCGTCTATCCCGACGGATATGTAGAAAAAGGTAGAAATACCGTTACAATACGATCACTTCAATTTCTGATTTACTATGGCGTTGCCATACTCCCTTCTTTTCAATTTTGCACCAATGGCAGTGATTGAACCAGTGAGTTTAATACGCATAACCTATCTTACCAAAATGTTTCAATTGTCATTTTTAGACCGAAGAAGTCAACGGAGCTTGGAATCCGACATTTCATGTCCTACGTAATAGATTATATTCTAATGTGGATGTGGAAATTTGAGCTGCGAGGTGAGATAAAGTTATCGTAACCTATTATTTAACTGCTTTTCCAATAAAATTATCGTAACCTATTATTTAACTGCTTTTCCAATGAGTTTATCGGTCCAAGAGTAGCGACAAGTGAGGATATCACAGAGATGATCATGACGTTGTAATTGATATCACAGCGTTTAGATGTTCTATATGGCTCCGAACAAAATTTGAAATTGAATTATTTAACTGCTTTTCGAATGAGTTCATCGGTCCAAGAGTAGCGACAAGTGAGGATATCACAGAGATGATGATGATGTATTAATTGATATCACAGCGTTTAGATGTTCTATATGGTTCCGAACAAAATTTGAAATTGAATTAAAAAGATTAATTAGTATAAGTATTTCATCAGGATGAAATAAATTTTAAATTTAGACCCACTTTTTTCAGCACGATTAATACCGAAATTTCGAGGCAATTTTCTGAATCACTCGAGAAAAATAGATGAATTTCCGTTGAAAGTTCTATTTCGAGGTTAAATCGATCGACCAATAAAGCTGCCTGTCTCGCACTCAGCGATATCGTCCATAGCCTTGATGCAAAGCACACGGATACGTTTCACTACACTAACACACGGGCTATCACAGCAGACGATGCCGTAAAGTCTGACTATGGAGATGCGATTCATGCAGTCGCCCCCATTGAAGTTGCGATATGAGAAAAATGTTCGAAAACGTTCAAATTTCTACATTTATCTAATAGCTCCGCGAGTTGACATCTGATCATAAATATTATGCAAGCTAAACCCTCTCTGTGACTTCCAACACCGATGTACATCAATTTGTGAGAAGAAAAATCAGCCGTTTGGCCGGTTATCTCTTTCATACAAAATACGCCAATTCACATTGGTACGACAAAACACATAACTCCCGTTTTCCGCCGGGAGTTAAAAAGTTGCTGCGCGTCTCTAGTCTCGTTCTCATCTAAGCACTTCACAATCTCTTTCTCATCTAATTTTTCGTCGTCGCTATTCTCATTTCGTGGAGGGTCACACGTCTCGATCTTCCCTATCGCCGCCTGTCTATCCCCTGTGGATTGGTTTAATAAGTAGTCTTCCTGCTTCTGGATAATATCGCTCGTCGTAGACTCGGCTTCTCCCGTGGTGTCATCTAGGTGGTATGTGTCTGCTTAAATAACGAAATTGCCGACCTGCAGTTTCCATATTATGGATTCCCATAATTTTGCGCCAAGCTGATATTAATCTGGAAACATTTTTCTCAGTCATTATTCGTATTCAATTATTGAATCAAGCTTATCTCATTCAGTCACCTCTTCACTCATCTCTCCCAATCAATTTACGACTCATTTCTCTCACTTAATTTATTACTCATCTCTCTCATTTAATCTACCACTCATCTCTCTCATTTAGTTTTCCACTCATCTCTCTCATTGAATTTACTACTCATCTCTCTCATTTAATTTGGATATCCGGATATCATTTTTCAGACACTTGACCTTAGCCTAAACAACTGAACATCAAAGTTGGGTAGACTTTCTTCGGATGTACCTTGAACCTTCCCCAAACATGAAAAGCTTGGCTCAGAAAAACACCCTCGAGTTTCTATCTCTGCGACTCAACAAGGTTGGGAAATATCGCGCACCACTGGCCATTTTATCACCCGATTATCACTCGACGACACGGACAGCTCGCTCCCGACCACCCTCGCGACGGAATCACCACACAAAACCGCAAGGTGGTCCACAACAGGAGTCGAGCTGTCAACACTGGAACCCGTAACACCCGCGGGCCGAGGAACCCACAAGACGTGTCGAAAATGCCCGTCCGAGGGAGCCACCTTACGGACCCTCGACGGAGGCCTGATGGAGCGAGCCCCGACGCCAGCGGCGCGAACGAGCGCCCACACCTGGACCCCGACGTGATTCGAAAGCACAACCCCGATTGGCCCGCTGTAAACCAATCAGCGACGCCACACGCAGCACTAGCGACCCACCGGAATTACGCGCCCACCGATTAACGTAGTCCCACCGTTCATCGATGGGTCGATTAGAGCAGTCCCCGTCGCAGCCAATCAGCGGTGAGAACTAACGAAGAACACGGAAGAAGACGGCGACGGCCATTACATCGTCACTTCGATCCGGGATCACAAGTAGCCCACACGTACGATAGAGTTTTCCGAAAGTTTAATAGCGTTTTTTTCCGAGCGTTTACCGTTATTTTTTTCGGGTGAGAGTTGTGAGAAGAGCAGAGGCGAGAACAGTGAGAGAGTAGCGAGGAGAGAAAGGAGGCGAAAAAGACGTAAAGAGGAAAGGCGAGGAGAGAAAGAGTGACGACAGACGTGAGGAGAAGCCAATAGAGCGAGAGAGAAAGCGAGTGCGGAAGGCCATCGTAGGCCGTAAAGCCAAGTAAGTGTGTTATTTTTTCCCATTTTTCCGAACCCCCAATTTACCCGATTTTCCTACCCGTGACCCTCGAATTTATTGATTATTGTAATTTTCGCCCCGTCATCGTGCGACGGATACCACGCGGTCCTGTCGCGCCATTTTGTGGGACGCAAGATTTCGACGACCATTACCGTACGTGGGCGAGCAGCGGTGCTCCTTCACAATCGCGTTATAGTTTAGTTAGGCCCGCGATAATTACCCAGTGTTTTTTTCCCCAGTATAACTTTTCTTTTTTTTTACTTTCGGTGCCGAGGTTTTTATAAGAGCCAGAGTCGGTGCCCCCACCCCCTGTGTGTGCCCATCCCCGCCGACGGCTAGCCGCGCGTCGAGAGTTTTCGTCAGTGATTTTTCCAGTTTCAATATTATTCCAGTCCCTTTTATTATTTCGATTACCGCGTTTCTTTCTTTTCTTTTATCGGTATTTCTCCCGTCTGAGCAACTGGCGCCCAATTTTTCCCTTTTTATTTTTCTTTTGAACGTAATATTTTTTAGAGGGACCAGTGCCGGCCAGCCACCCCGTCTACCCCGTTTCTCCCTCCCTTAAGCGACGCCTCCCCCCCCCCCCCCGCGTAAGAGTCAGCGTAAGGCTGGATTATTATTATTTCATTTTCAAGATTATTATTATTTATTTTATTTTTCCCGTTTTGGATCATTGCGAAATTATTGTTATTTATTTTACTTTTCTTATCGCGTGATTATTATTTCCTTTTTGAGACTATTATTATTCATTCTATATTCCTTTTTCTGCGGATTACTATTTCTTCTATTTTTCCTCTTTTTGTATTTTATTCTCGAGTGGATTGTTATTTGTTTTATTTTTTCCGTTGCGAACTATTGCTAGATTATTATTCCATTTTCAAGCGGATTGTTGCGTTCCTCCGTATTTTGTTTCTTTAATTTTTCTTCGAGAGCGAGTTATTATTTATTTATTCTTTTTCGTTGATTATCGAGAATTTATCGAACTGAACCTCGTGAAGGGGCAGTTATCTGATCTGCGGAACTCCATTATCTCATTTTTTTGGCTAAATATATTCATTCTAATTAATCCTACATTCCACCTTTGGTTTATTTCTTTCCGTCATTCATCTTATTTTTCCTCCCTTTTATTTTCCCCACACCCCCGATCGGTCGCAGATTACAGTACTTATATATTTTTTTATACATTATCACGCATCTATTCGTTCTTATGTCTTATCTCGAAATTTTCAATCTATAATTTTTCTCAAACCATTTATCTTTAGATTAAATCAAATCTCTACATTTGTGTATGAGGCTTGAACAAAGAACCAGGTCCGAGACTCATGCATCCCCCGAGTCGACTGTCCCCGGACGCTCCTTTGTTTTAATTATTTTTGCAACCTCATCTATCATCTCTTTCTGTTCTTCTTTCGTTTCGTTTGGCCAAACTCAATTGTTCTCAAAGAACTCTCCAGGAGCGCCGAGTCCCCCGCCCGGCGAAACATTCACAAGCGTCCCCATCCGCGGCCCAAAGCCGCCCCTCACACCAGATGCCCCTCTCTCCAGAACTTTACGTTACGGGCAAGACGCGCTTGAGCGCGTGCGAACAGGTCTGAACCTGCCACGCGCTATGCGCTATGCACGTGCCCCCCCCCCCCCCCCCCCCACGTCTCTTTGGCGTCCGGGTCTCGATTTATTTGTTTCCCCACAATTCAATTTAATTCAATTCAATTTTAATTTCCGTCTTTCTAGTCGCATGTCTGCGTTATTTTTCACTTCTCTATTTACTTACGGTCAAACATTTGGACGTGTCGCACATCTCATCTCCGCCCGCATCCGCTTTCTTCTTTATTTATTTTTCACCGGTGCTCACTCTTGCACAATTCACTATTAGAAGCTTGTTGGGACCATAACCTGTTTGGTGTTGAGGTATAAATGACGATATAACGGTGTGGTTGATAAACAGCAGTTATTTATTATCGCGTCTTCTGTGTGTCGTAGCCCGGGACCGAGTGAGCGTCACTGAGCGAGGAGACCGCGTCGCAGCGCGCTTCCGTCCCCAAGCGCACAAGCTCACACACCTATAGAGGTGTATGGATGACTATTCCAACACATTTTTTGTAACAAAATCTCTGGGTAGCTCGCAACAAAAAATGGTCACTATTTTTATGACAACTATGAGATAATGCAGGCACTTTTTTTTCAGGAAATTTTGAATTCTTGGGGGGTTGCAAGCTGTGCCGTAGAATGGCTGTTTCTCGACCCGGTCCACGATTCCAGCTGTTCTAACGAGCTGAACACCCGAAACCAGGCATATTCATATTCAGAAAACAGGTTTCTACCGTTTGGAGTACGATCGTATTTGAAACAATGTTTTTTGACTGAATCGTGAAAAACTATTTCGAGTTTTATTTTCGAAATACTTTCACCATTTTGTCAATTTTTTTATTTTTCAGATACAATTATTGTTGAGATGAAAGATACTTGTCTTTTACATTTGAATATGACTGCTTCGTGTTTTTCAGATCCTTAGAACAGCCGCAATCTTGGCACGGGTAAAAAAACAGCAATTCTACGGTTTGGAGGTTGTTGGCGTCACACATATTGAAGTCCGGACAGCACTGAGTGGAGCTTCACATAGAGGGATGACGTTGGATGCATTATCTACGCTGGAAGAATCTTGGGATCGAACGATTATATTTATAACAGTTTTCAACGCTGGATTTTCCTTGAAAATAGATTCACCCATACCTTTTTAAAGAAACCCACGGTCCTCCGTTCCAACAAATTATTCAATCGCTGGCTCAATTCGCAGTCTCAATTCCGGAACAGAATCTTCCTTCAACACCCTTCGGATAGATGCAGTTTTGTATGCGTTCTCGAAAAAATGCAAATGACAAATCTTGTAGGAGCGCAAATCCTCGGTTCGAAGATGGATTTTTCGGAAACCTGGGCCCAAGAACATGCTTTCCAGAAAAACACCCTGGTACTGCACACCGCCAAAGGACTTTTCTCCTCTTTGCCATGGTTCTCTGCAATAACAAAAATAAATTGTGAAAACTTTACTTTTATTTATGCTAAAACTTTTCCAATTTATACGACAAAAAAGTTAGGTCATACGGAGTTACAATATTTTTAAAAGATTTTTATAGATTACTTAGATTATTGTTACGTGGGTTTGTGGAAGCATTCTCCATACGAATATATTACGTAAATATGGTTTTAAAATGGAAATTATGAAACTTTTCCCTGATACCGTACTGGTGCAACCTAACCTTTCAACCGTATAGATGGAAAATTGTCCTGCCTCTCACCTTTTTTCAATCTGCAAACTGTATTATTGAATCTTCCTTTTCAATTTATAATTTATAATATCAAAAATCAAAATAAGCAAAGGATATGAATTATCATAAGCAACGCAAAACATTTTCTCACCTCCTACTTTCCCTGCGGTTGCTATCTCTTGTTTCTGATCCATGTTTAACTGCAATTCATAACTATCGATATATCAACAAATTTTAATCGTTAAGCTCAATAAAAAATCAAATTAACCGAACATACCTCGTTTTTGTTGAATAATTTGATGTTGATTGTTGCGTTGCGTTCGTTGTTCGGCGTAATTGCTTCACTTTGCTTGGTTTTACCAACCGTCACTCAGCTTTGGCGTTATTTTCAAAAGTGTAAGAGTGTTCGACTTAACTGACGTTGACAGTCGTATACAGAAACAAACCGACACAACTAAACCCCGACCGTGGCGCCACCATACCTCTAGAACCCGATGTCGAAACTAATTAAAACACTATTCTGGAAGTCCCTATCTCAGTTTCTACTCGTTGAATAGCACTTACCTGCAACACGGGCAACGTCTTAGAAAAAATTGTAAACCATCGACTAAAATGCACCCTCAAGCAGGACAACCGACTCACTCCAATCCGAAACGGATGTCGACAATTTCGCTCAACAAGCGATCACCTCATTCAGTTTGAAATAATCATCTGCAACTCCTTCGCAAATAAACTCCATGTTATGGCCGCATCTCTGGATATCGAAAAAGGCCTACGAAATGGTGTGGCGGCTACGGATTACTTATGAACAAAGGATTTCAAGGCCACATAATAGCCTACATCGACAATATTCTCCGAGACACACACTTCCAAGTTCAAATCGGCAGCGAACCATCAGCAGTTTAGTATAGCCAAATCGGTGTACCCAGGGTTCGGTCATGAGCGCGACGCTCTTCTGCGGCAATAAACGACATTGCTTCGAAGATAAGCCCCCCACGGCGCTGTTAGGCATTCACCGGCATTCTATTTTTGTAGGCATTTTTTTAGGCATTCACCGGCATTATATTTTTCCAGGCATTTTTTAGGCATTGACCGGCATTCTCTGTTTCTAGGTATTTTCAGGCATTCTCCAGCATTTTCAGGCATTCTATGATCTTCCCCGGAATTTGAACGCATTCGACTGCATTTTATTCTTACATCTTTTTTTATTCAACATATAGACATAACGAATAATACAATACTTAAAAAACACGGAAAGAAAAGGAATCAACTTTAATGACATTTTTTCGACACGCCGCTGTGTTTTTTATTTATACGCGTGTCGAGCGATACATTTTTAACATTTTAATTCGTCGCCCAAACTCACACTTCACCTGCAGGAAAATGCGTACACAAACCGAAACATAAGAGAATGCCGATGAATGCCCAAAATCGCTGGTGAATGCCCAAAAATGCCGCTGAGTGCCTAAAAATGCCGGTGCGTGCCTAAAAATGCCGTCACATTTCGGCATTTTGGATGATAGTCATTCATGGGAATTCACGGGCACGTTTTGAACAAAAGAGCCTACAAAAATGCCTTAGGCATCTTTATGGTGATTTTATAGGCACTCAATCAGCTAGGGAAAGGTGGCCATCGAAAGAAAATAATCGACTCAAGGTATTTATTTTATTATTATCCAAACATTTTTAAGGCCTTATTCGATGGAGATTCAAAGATCGTAAAAACTGTTAAAAACCTAAGGAATGATAGTTCGCCAAAGAATAATAATACATGGATTATTTGCAAATTTTCCACGACATAATTTAGTAGTCATTATCGATTTATGAATTTTAACACAGTCACTAATGGGAGAACAGCTTCAGCCGACGGGCTATGTAATAATCATCTAACGGTTTTTCTAGATTAGAGGATGACTCGGCTGAGGTATCAACTGATTGAATTTACGGGTAATTCATCAGAATGTCGATCGATCGATTTCGTGCCGAATTCGTGGGTCAAATACGACATTCCGCTTGGCGAATGCTTTGAAAAATTCATGCCGCCGCCGTATGGTACAGCAAAAGCTCGGATCTTGAACAAAATGGTGAAGGAAAATCAACCTCCAAGTAATCCGTCGGATCGATATGCCATCAATATTTGTGGACATTAGGGTGGGTCAAAAAAAAACTTTTTTTTTTTTTTTTAATGTAACCCACTAAAACTAGTTCCTAGGTACCTCTACAAAGTACTCACCAAGTATGAGCTCTTAATATTATTGGGAAGAACTGGCTCATCGTCGTTTTCCATTTTCAATTTAGTCTCATATAAAAATGGTCATATCTTATCACCAATAGATTGTTGAACTAGTTTCATCATGAATATTCATAGGAAATTGAACGCTCTACAAAAATGGTCTCTTATATTTTTTTCATTAATCGAACCATTTAAAAGATATTCAAGGTCAAAGATTGAAGAATTTATGAAAAAAATATTTTGTTGTTTTGAATTTTGTAACTTACTGAAAAATAATGATTGTCAAATGAGTATCAATTATCTCTGTAGGAAATTCAACGTTCTACAAAAAAGGTCTCTTGTGGTTAATCGATTACTCTAACCATTCAGAAGATATTCGCATTAGAATTCCAATGCTTACTGATTTTAATAGTTTTTTGATAAATATTTTTTATTTATCCATGTAATATATGAATTTTGAGACAATTCGTGATCTATTTCAGAAAAAGAAAGTGTTTTATTTACGAAATATCAACAGATATATCAACAGAAAAAAAAAATTCTATCTCACCATATGTAATTTTATTATTTGATACAGTATTAATACGAAAATAAATAAAAATAAATTCTAGTTATAAAAAGTGCCTTTTATTACAACTAGGAAATTTCGTTCGATGTTCTTTGACAATTTGCAGTAAATACTGAAACTGCTCTTCGTTTTTTGTCAAGCATTGATTGTATTCAGATACCAATGCTACTCCACGCTCTGCTGCGTCATTTACAACTTTCAATTGCTTAAAATATTCTTCATTTTCTTTATAACTGTCATTCGAAGTCCACAATTCAATATCAACATCAAGAAAATCATATGGTAGGTCAAAGATTTTGAACAAATTCAATGATTTTTTAGAAACAAAGTCACTTAAATCCTTTTGAATGATTGAATTTATGTTCTTTTGATCGATTTCAAATCTTTTAACTTCAGAATTTATACCATGCCGAGTTTTTACAGCTTCGACTATTTTTTTTTTCATATCGAGTGGAACAGTATCATCAAACAGTGATAAAACAGCGAGTTCATCATTTAAATACCACAAATGTGAAGTCATCTTCTGACAAGTTGCTGAAGAAATTAAAGCATCAACTTTTTTGTATTCAATAAGTTGTTTTAAAAATTCTAAATCGTGATTAGCAGCTGCAATCGCAGAAGTCGATGAAGACCAAGCCTTCAAATATACTGTAATTGTAAAAATGCAAATCTGCCGCAGACTATTCAATTCTCTGGCAGTGAGACCAAACTCATCTCTAAAAATAAATATTTTTAGGCTATAAATGGCCTTCGCCATCCATCTCGCATGATGGATTGCACCAGGGTGTTTAAAACGAACTTCATCTCGAGGCACCACTCCAAGAAAAATTAGTGACAATTCCAAAAACTCCTTGTAATCATCTCGTGGTTGTTTCAACTAGCAAACAAAAAAGTTAAATTCACATGTAGAATTACTAATCGAATTTTATATTAATAATTTATGACTATTTTGTAACCATACTTGCAAGCATTGTATGATGAAAGACGATATTTCATTTTTTTTATCCAAAACAATATTAGCGAGTTTTGGATCTTCAATTCCAGCCTTATAATTGGTCGTATCAATTTTGTCCCACATTTTTCTAAATCGTTCGAACACTCGTACGTTTGGTCCTGATGATGCTGGCCAATAGGCTTCGAATGCACTCCTTAAAATGAGCTTATAAATATGATGGCGACACGGCAAATAAATTAACTTTCTTCCTAGAGCTTTTTCAATTTTTACGCATGTTCCGCGGTGAATTCCTGTGAAGTGATAGTAGGAATGTGATTAAAAAAATGTTTAAACTCTATTTCTTATTTAGAAAAAGAATTAATGGAAAAGCCTAAACAATTTGTTGCTGAATTCGAAAACATAGCTTGGTAAGAAGAATTGGATCCAGAAAAAATCTCAATAAAATCTTGCTAATGATTAAACATTACTGATTAATTGCCTGTATTCACAGCAGTTGTGTCAAAACACATCGCTTTAACATAGCGACTAAGATTCCATTCATCCAAAGTTCTCAAAATGGCTGATGTTTGATTCTCTGCTGATCCAGAGCCCATTTTTGGGACTCCTAGTAACTGCTCAATGCCAAATGCCGTGAGGAGAACTGAAAGCCGATCCACGGTTTTTGACCCAACAAGATCCTGCAGTAATTTGCTATCCCAGTGTACGACGTATTTATCATGTGGTTTAAAATCATTTTTCAGATCTTTAGCAATGTCTTTTCGTACTACCATGCGAGCACGTTGAATTGTTCTATAACTCAGAGTTGTATCTTCTACATCGATGCCAACACTTGACAGAACAGCAGCTATAATAAACATCGCATTTCTACTACTAGTATTAGTTCTGTCTAGCGCAGAGATGAGCTCTGGAGTTAAAACATTAATTTTCGGTTGTTTTATCGGCATTGGAAGTTCATACGATAAATCCGAACCAAAATTTGCAGCTAGGCTTAATGATTGCCCCGATAATGATTCCGACTTTTCACTGGCAATAATCGTGGGGCAGGATGACAAAGCTTGACTTGGATCTAGAAGAAAACAATTTTTATTTTTTTAATAAAGGCAAACGAAAAAATTAAAAATTTGTAGAATTCAAAAGTGCGCCAATCATTATGCTCACTCAATTTGTAATAGAAAATATTTTCCGTTTTTTTATTACTCATAAAAATTTGATTATTGTAAAGATTTCTTTAACACGTTGAGCGCCACGTCAGCCATCGATGGCTGACACTAGACTTTCCGTTTAGGCCGCGTCAGCCACCGATGGCTGACAGCCAGCCGGCGCTGGCTGGCGCTGGCGCGCGTGGCCTGACGGGGACTTCCTTAAAAATCAGCGTGGCGCTCAACGTGTTAATGTGTTGCATCATGAATTGTGCAATATACAAAACCAATTTCATTAAAAGATACCACAAGAAATCAATTTAGAATAGTTACGAATTATAATGAAAAATCATCCACTTTATAATAAATTTGTCATAGATACTGACTGCTTCCTTCTACTTCCATCAAATCTTCACTTATGTTAGGAGCATGTACTTTATGATGAATAAATTCTCTCCGGGTGCGGCTTTTTTGATTCAAATATAAGTCTTTAATACGGTCATCGAGCACCTCTAAAGACTTCGGATCAACAATATCGAATAACATTTTGAGCTCATTCTGAAATGTTGATTTTTTCTTCATTTGTACGGACGATTTTCTACGCTTGCAGTTTATTTGTATTCTTTTCCATTTGTTATGATATCGAAGAATTCTTTTCACCACATTATTATTACTAGAAGTCGGAATATCATTTTTTTTCCATAGCTCTCTAACCTGACCTGCTACATTTTTAGCACTTCGTTTCACGGAATATTTAAGAACATTATGTTGATGAAAAAATACACACATAACTTCTTTCACTGTTGGTAATTTTAGTTCAAGAATTTTTGACATCGGTATGCCAATTAAAGGGATTTCTTTATTCATATTAGATAATTAGCAGATGAATCGGAATATATTAAAATTCAGCTGTTAATTGTTTGATTATAGTTATACACAAGAAGACACAACTATGGGACTAACTCGAGAGCGGTCTACCGCACAGTAACGTGTCCCCGTTATTGTTGCCGCGTAACCTAACCCGCCATGCGGCGCTAGTAGTCACTCGGAACGATGCAGGCTATGAAACCACAGGTGGCGCTAGTATGACAAATTATGAATAGCAGAACTACCAACGTTTAAAACTAAATTTTCAAACTCCCCAGAAAAAAATATTTAATTATAAATTTTGTGGAAAAAAGAAATTTGAGTTACATTCAAATAAACACGTTGAAAAATATTAAATTACGATACTAAATTGTGATAAGAGTAAAATAATAAAAAGAAAATATCGTTAAAGAATTGAAAACTGTCATTCGA
This sequence comes from Sussaba pulchella, assembly GCA_963971145.1. Lineage (NCBI taxonomy): Eukaryota > Metazoa > Arthropoda > Insecta > Hymenoptera > Ichneumonidae > Sussaba > Sussaba pulchella. Next base: position 4,468,594 of record OZ020172.1, read on the forward strand.
TCAAAATAAACTCAAATGTTTATGAATATTGTAGAAAATTCATAAATTAAATGGATGAATAAAAAATATTTATTAAAAAACTATTAAAATCAGTAAGCATTGGAATTCTAATGCGAATCTCTTCTGAATGGTTAGAGTAATCGAATAATCACAAGAGACCTTTTTTGTAGAACGTTCAATTTCCTACAGAAATAATTGATACCCATTTGGCAATCATTATTTTTCAGTAAGTTACAAAATTCAAAACAAAAAATTTTTTTTTTCATAAATTCTTCAATCTTTGACCTTGAATATCTTTTGAATGGTTCGATTAATGAAAAAAATATAAGGGACCATTTTTGTAGAGCGTTCAATTTCCTATAAATATTCATGATGAAACTAGTTTAACAATCTATTGGTGATAAGATATGACCATTTTTATATGAGACTAAATTGAAAATGGAAAACGACGAAGATGCCAGTTCTTTCCATTAATATTAAGAGCTCATACTTGGTGAGTACTTTGTAGAGGTACCTAGGAACTAGTTTTCGTGGGTTACATTCAAAAAAAAAAAAAAAGTTTTTTTTTTACCCACCCTAGTGGACATGCTGGTAATTCAATTTGTTGAAAAAATTTGTTGATTCAATAATTATTTTTGCCAAGTTTTTATTTATAAAATGACCAAGTGATTACTTATTAAAAACTTACACGACCGGATGTGATAAACCAGAAAAGAAAGTAAAGTAATCTGTGGATTCATGTATTAAGGGGGCTGAGTCACCTAAAAAGTCGAAGGAAAACAATTTTTTTTTTGTGACAAGATCAATCTACATTTTTATTCTAATTTATCTTTATAAAGTATGTATACCTAGCTATCTTTTCAAATTTTTTCAGAACCATATCAAGCATCCGAACGCTGTGATATTTTCCCAAAGTTTGGGAGCTTGTTGTAAGATTCAGACTGAACAACTCAACCGATCGTGGACTATGACGTTTCATTTTATTCAGAAAACACATAATTCCGAAGTGAATATGAGATTTTTTTTTGATGCGCTTAAAACATTTTGTCAGCCTATAACGTAAAAAGGAAACAAAGTTTGTGGGAAAACAGTTGAATAATAGGTCACCATAACTTCATCGTACCTCGCATTCCAAGTTCGAACATTCGCTTCGGAATTATGTGTTTTCTGAACAAAACGAGACGTCAAAGTCCACGATCGGTTGAGTTGTTCGGTCTGAATCTAACAACAAGCTCCCAAACTTTGAGAAAATATCACAGCGTTCGGATGCTTGATATGGTTCTGAAAAAATTTGAAAAGATAGCTATGTATAGATACTTCATGAGGATAAATTAGAATGAAAATGTAGATTGATCTTGTCACAAAAATTTTTTTTTTTTCCTTTGACTTTTTAGGTGACTCGATCCTCGACTCTTGACGAAGCGAGGATAAGTCAGACGAAGCTGCAACAACTTATGTCAGTTCTAACTCTAGAAACCGAGCTCACCGAAAGTGATCCATGACTTGAGTACGGTATGTACGAAATATCTTATCTATGAAAAATTCAAACAGTGGACATGCGCATGTTGTACGTGTGCATATTAGGGTGGACCTTGTTTGGCAAAAAAAAATCGCGTTGCCGACCTTCCATGTGGTTTGAAAATATAAAAAATGCATTGAAGTATTTGTTGCCTATTTTTTTTTAAGTTGAAAAAAAAATTTGACATCATGGTCACCGAACTGAATTGTCACCGAAGTTTTTCCACCGAGAGATTTTCTTTTCTTCAAAATTGTACATTTTTGAATTTTAACATTCATTCATAACTTTTATTCATCATTCTTCATGATATAACATTTTTTTAGGTTTTCCTACCGTCGGCGTGACACTAAAAAATGTACTGTCCAGTTTGATTTAATTTTTTCAGGTCATGTTTTGTATCTATGGGGAATTCCTGGAGGTTTCGGCAACTTCGGACAGTTGGGTCAAAATTTTTGCCCCCCAATTTATTACATTAATATGTGTCGAAAATGAAGAGAAGCGTGACTTGGCGCTTTTCATTCTGAATCCCCGCTTTTAAGATACAGTCAAATGAAGTTTTCGAACAATCGACCATACTCGGTCATTCAAATCGATAGATCTCAGCAACGGTTAGTGATAACTTGAAAAACCACAGGTGTTTTTTTTTCGTTTTTAAACGCTCTATACAATAAAAACATTTATGATTATGTTGCACAAATGCAACAATTACTTGTAAACAATTCAAAATTGAAACTAAAATAGAACAAACAATGCACCCTTCATTTTTGAAATTTTTTATTTTTTATTCTCTAAACGAAAACGAAAATTCAGCCACCTTGAAATTTTTGGGCCGACGCTTCGTTCGGAAGTTATAGCTTTTTTTCTTAACACGTTTAATGTGTTTATGACACGCTGCGCGTAAAAGTGCGGTTGCATTTACACACATTGTGACATTAAAATTTATATGATACTCGTACGAAAAACGTTTTCTGGACTCGTGTGATTGCAACACTCGCCTTCGGCTCGTTCTGCAAACTCGCACTTGTCAGAAAAAGAATTTTCGTACTAGTGTCATAATGTACTATTATTCCTCAGTGATAATGTATATGGGGCATTCCACATCAACACGACCACTACGAAACCTTAATATCTTGAATTTTTTTGCAATCGACGTATGATATAGTACTCTTCAAAACAAAAATATTGTTATTTATTCATGGTGGCATGTATGGGGGTCGAATTACAGGCAAATGCGATTTTTGCTTGTTTTTTCTCGCCGATTTGATTACATGGAAATAGTGTGTAGGAGCGAAAAATTGCTAAGAATCAATTTTGTGGTGTTTGTTGCAAGGATAACGAGAAAAAAAGTTGGAAGGCAAGATTTGATATTTTTCATGGAAAAAAACCAATTTGGAAAATATAAATCGATTTTTGGACGGTTATGACATTTTTAAAAAATTTGAAATATTTTTTTTTGGATTCCTCGAACTTTTTCGAAAAGGACTACTTCTCTTTTCAGATGGAGAAATTCAATCTAAAGGCTCAGCAAAAAAAAGAAAATTGGAAAAAAAAACAATTTATGCAAAATTTGAAATAAAAATGTTATATAATGCGAGTATATTTCTCAATATCTATTTACAAAATATTCGCACCTTTAAGCGATATAATAAGTCGTCTAAGATTCAAATATTGCAAATCAGAAATTTCTTCTGATTTTTTCTATGGTCGAATGTATTTTTCCTCGAGGCTGTCTTCCGCGACAGAAAATTTAGACTGTGGAGACTGTGTATCCCGAGGATACACAGTCCACGATGGTCGAGTTCTGATTCGGGCCGCTAGGCACGCTATTTTACTTTTTCCCTTTGCCAGATTCTTCCTTCTTTTTGAAATTCTAGGCTTCTTCAGCAAAAGACAATTTCTTCACCAGCATACAATCTCGTGATGTAGGGATAAATACATGGTTTTTCCCATGGTATCCCGATGATACACAGTTTCCATTTTCTGTCGCAGAAGACAGCCTCGAAGAAAAATACATTTAACCATGGAAAAAATCAGAAGAAATTTCTGATTTGAAATATTTGAATCTTAAACGACTTATTATATCGCTTAAAGGTGCGAATATTTTGTAAACAGATATTGAGAAATATACTCGCATTATATAACATTTTTATTTCAAATTTTGCATAAATTATTTTTTTTTTAATTTTCTTTTTTTTTTGCTGAGCCTCTAGATTGAATTTCTCCATCTGGAAAAAGACGTACTCCTTTTGGAAAAAGTTCGAGGAATCCAAAAAAAAATATTTCAAATTTTTTTAAAATGTCATAATCGTCCAAAAATCGATTCATATTTTCAAAATTGGTTTTTTTCCATGAAAAATATCAAATCTTGCCTACCAACTTTTTTTTTTCGTTATCCTTGCAATAAACACCACAAAATTGATTCTTAGCAATTTTTCGCTCCGACACACTATTTCCATGTAATAAAATCAGCGAGAAAAAACAAGCAAAAATCGCATTTGCCTGTAATTTGACCCCCATACATGCCACCATGAATTAATAAATATCAATATTTTTGGTTTGAAGAGTACTATATCATACGTCGATTGCAAAAAAATTCAAGATATTAAGGTTTCGAAGTGGTCGTGTTGATGTGGAATGCCTCATATTGCGCAGTCGACCATTGGTCGATTGTTGTAACAAATATAAATTACATATTCGCATATATGTATATGAGGCATTCCATGCGGTTTCGAACCGTTCTCAAAAAAATTGAAACTTCGTCACATTGTTTAATTATATGAAAGAGAGTAGTGTACATTTTTTCAAAATTTTTGGATCGCATTTTTTTGAGTTTTCCAAAATTTCGAAATTTTTTAAGTACGTAAGTAAGTTAGTATATCTTAAAAGCATACGATTAAGCAGAAAAATGTTTTAGACAAAAAAGTTGCCTTTTTACGTAAGCGTCGTGAACATTTTTTTTCCTGAATTTTTCGAGTCTAAAAAATGACCATTTTCATAAAAAATATACGAAAATAATTTTTTTCGGTCAGTATGTCATTTTCGATTCATCTCAAAAAATTTCAGAAAATACTCCGAAATCTGCACAAAAGACACGTATTTTTTCATGATGGCTCGATAAGTTGTTCCAGAGATATACTTTATTTTATTAATAATATATATATATATTTTTTCAGATAAATCGATTAGTATCGAAAAACATACGCTCCCAAATTGTTTCTCTCAAACTTTGGTTACGTAGATGGAACTCTACTGAACTCGTTCGAGAGCTACACTCTATAATCACTCGTTCTAAAAATTCAATGATTAAGTTAATAATTTTCTGTCCTAACATAATGTTTTTTTCTTATTGTTTTAAACATCAATCACAATATAAGAACTGGGAAAAGTGAAGCATGTACAGATCGTTTTTAGTTATTTAGTTTTCCAAACCCGGTGAGCTACGAAGTCCGCGGCGAGCGAATATATTTTGCATTGTAGAATCCCAACCAGTTCTGGGATAACGCAATGGTATTTTTGGGTCTTCGGTACAGCTTTCACTTGCTTAAATCGCGATTCCAACATTGCTTTTTGCGAATTGTAATCATCAGTAGATGAATAGAGAACGGTGATAGCAGGAACATTCGCGGGTTGAGCTGCCCATTCGTAAAGATCTTGAGGAGTCAAAATCTGTCGATCGCTATCGTCACACCCTCAAGCTCGTTGCTCCGTCGTTCGTTCTAACACAATGCACTCCAGAAACCACCAAGACAATTCAAAGGAAGCGTATGGCTTCTCAACTCGGCTTACCAAGCTAGTGTGAATAAATCGAAACACGCTGAGAACGACGGTAGCATTTTGGCATGGAAGGGGGAATGTGTTGACAAACAGAAAGAAGTAAAAGACATTGAATGCAATGGTTACATTGGGCGGCTTACGATACTGTGTATCACATTTTTCATGTTGGACGACGAACTTCACTTTGTATCGCAAGGTAAACTTTGGATACCTCACCGATAATTTATGATTAAGCTCAAAAAAATTATTATTTTTATCGACGTTTATTACCTAAAAAATGGCAGAGAATAGTTTTTAATAATAATCGATTTTTCTGAAAAAAAAATATTATTAATGAAATAAAGCATAGGTCTGGAATAACTAATCGAGCCATCATGAAAAAATACGTGTCTATTGTGCACATTTCGGAGTATTGTCTGAAATTTTTTGAGATAAATCGACATCGACATACCGACCGAAAAAAAATTATTTTCGCATATTTTTTATGAAAATGGTCATTTTTCAGACTCAAAAAATTCCGAAAAAAATTTTTTCACGAAGCTTATTTAAAAATGCAACTTTTTTGCATGAAACATTTTTCTGCTTAATCGTACGCTTTCAAGATATACTTACTAACTTACGTACTTAGAAAATTTCGAAATTTTGAAAAACTCAAAAAAATGCGATCCAAAAATTTTGAAAAAATGTACACTACTCTCTTTCATATAATTAAACAATGTGACGAAATTTCAATCTTTTTGAGAGCGGACAACTTTTTGACCGTTCGAAACCGCATGGAATGCCTCATATATATATTAGAGTGGTCCTCAGATTGGCTTCGGACGAATTTTGACCCGCCCCCCCTTTTTGAAAATTTTGACTAAGAAAATACGTAAATTTACGGGTTTTTTGTGACAAAAAATTCTATAACTCCCGAACGAAGCTTCGGCCCAAGAAGTTCAAGGTGACTAAATTTTCGTTTTTGTTCAAGGAATTAAAAAAAAATACATTTCAAAAATTAAGGGTATATTTTTTGTTTTATTTCATTTTTGATTTTGAATTGTTTATAAATAATTGTTGAATTTGTGCAACATAATCGTCAATGTTTTTATTGTATAGAGCGTTCAAAAACGAAAAAAAAGATTTGTGGTTTTTCGAGTTATCACTAACCGTTGCTGAGATATATCGATTTGAATGACCGAATGTGGTCAAAAACTTCATTTGACTGTATTTCAAAAGTGGGCGCTCAAAATGAAGAACGCTGAAATACGTGTCTCCTTATTTTCAACACATATTAATGAAAAAAATTGGGGGGCAAAAATTTTGACCCAACTGTCCGAAGTTGCCGAAATTCCCAGGAATACCCCATATATGAGCAAGTCCACCAATTCGAGTACCGGTTTTGGGCGTCGATATCAGCAATCTTTTTGTAACGTTGAGAAATGGAACCTCCCATTGAGAAATGAACTCTGATTTTTTTTTAGATTTTTCCCTTGATTATTTTCGCTGTAATTGTATGGGTAATTCTGTGAGTTTGTCATGTTTTTCTTGTTTTCATTAATTTCTCAATGTGTTTTAATAGGAGAAAACATTAAACGCGACCACCTTTTCTTTGTGAAAAAAGCTCAGCATTTCGAAAAAAAATACAGAAACATTTTTGGGACTTGAAAAATTACTTAAAATCGCATTTGAAATATAACAGTCGATTTTTCTCAAATGTATATTTTTTAAAAAATTTGAAAGTATTTTTATCGAAAAGCTGAGAAAATTTCACGTATCATATGTAGAAATGAAGTTGGGACCTCTGTAATGACTCGTTGAATCACCAAATGTATAACGAAACAACTAAAACCTTAATTAATATTTTTTCATTTTCAAATGATTCGTAATACTGAGATCAAGAAACCGAGATAATTTGATAAGTTGACAAGTTTCTGCAGGTAATGACGTCGAGTTTTTTTATTTCATCGTATTTTGAAATGGAAACATTCTCAATTTTTTAAATGAAAAACCAGTATTTTTACTTCTAAATGCTGTAAAAAATTAGAAAATCAATTTGAAAATAAAGACTTGCCTTCATCACCTGCAGAAACTTAGCAGCTACTGAAATCACTCCGGTTTTTTCGTCTCAGATGCTCCAGTAATTAGTTATAATGGGCACCGCGATACAACTTTTTTCTTAGACGTCTGCAGAGTTTCTCCGTTCATTGCTTAGTTGTTCATTAAAGTTAATGAAAATTTTATAGAATATTCTTCAAACGTAACGTTATTGAGTTAGTCATTATATCAATAAATGTATATCAACTGTATCGTCAAGAAAAATAATCAAAAATATCCTTTTTTCAATATCGAACTAACCTTACCTCGCCCTTAAGTTGTAGATGGTGCACTTGCAAAGCTAACAGCGTCACCACATGACTCTAAGTTTCATCTTTGATCATGTGGTTCCCATGTATTTAGAAACAGTATTACGAATCATTTGAAAATGAAAAAAATATAAATTGAGGTTTTAGTTATTTTGTCACACATTTGGTAATTCAACGAGTTATTACAGAGGTCCCAACTTGATTTTTACATATATTACGTGAAATGTTCTCAGCTTTTTGATAAAAATACTTTCAATTTTTTTAAAAAATAAACATTTGAGAAAAATCGACTTTTATATTTCAAATGCGATTTTAAGTAATTTTTCAAGTCCCAAAAATGTTTTTGTATTTTTTTTCGAAAAGCTGAGCTTTTTTCACAAAGAAAAAGTGGTCGCGTTTAATTTTTTCTCCTATTAAAACACATTGAGAAATTAATGAAAACAAGAAAAAAATGACAAACTCACAGAATTACCCATACAATTACAGCGAAAATAACCAAAGGAAAAATCTTTAAAAAAATCAGAGTTCATTTCTCAATGGGAGCTTCCATTTCTCACAGCTACAAAAAGATCGCTGATATCGACGCTCAAAACCGGTACTCGAATTGGTGGACTTGCTCATATATATTAGACCGTGTCAAAAAAACAATTTTTTTTTCTTGGATTGCACGGTCGTTTTAGCTAGTGTTTGGCCTAAAAAAAATTCTCGCGAAGAGCACACTTAAAAATGTTTTTTTTTTGGCCCGTCGCAACGGGCGAAAAATACATTTCTCGCTTCTTTTAATACCTGGGCCCATAAAAACTACTGGAACTGAGTTCGCCGCATATCATTTTCTAGGGAATTAAATTTCCTTCAAAAAGTATTGGAGCCTTAAGTAAAAAGAGCTAATATCTCTAAGACATACAGGAATTTGAAACCGATTTTCGACGAAAATTCGTCTTCAAACGAGTTACACAGCCAAACCCTTCATTCTGCACGAAAAATGTACAGACACATTTTAGAGACAATTGAATTCTCTACAAACAAGGTATCCAGTGAAAATAGCCTCAATCCAATAATTTACAATTCACAGCTCCTGGAAGTTTATTATATGGGGAAAAAAAAATATTTTTCACCTATTTAGTCTTTGTTATTAGTTCTAAGCACTAAAAAAAACGGAATCAATCATAGAATGTCACGGAAATAAATTATTGATTCTTGAGGCCTTAAGAATAGCACCATAAAAAATAAATATTTTTCACCATCAATTTTTAATCTGGTTTATATGAGTGTCACGTGCGGAGCGGTCTCGCACGCGACTATTTAACCCTTTACGGGAAGCGTAAAGATTTAATTTTTTTTGGTGAGCACGCGGTGATCGTCCTCTACAGGGCGATCCTTGGGGAACTGGGCAGGAGGAAATAATTTTCCGAAACGGATCTCATTCAGTCGTCTAGTACATTTATTTATTGAAATTGAATAATAAATTGATTTCTAATAATTTCAAATGAGATTTGAACAATCGTGAATGAATTTTTATAGCAAAGATTTTCAAATGGGATTTAGAGAGAAATTTGGAATAATGCAGAAATGATGAGAAAACTAGCCGGTACAATTAGATTATATAATTATTCGCAATACGCTTACACTCACACTATTACTCACTCGTTCGGTCGTTCGGCGCTCGTACAATTCTGGATGCGCCGCTGATGCGCCGATGATCGCTCTTACAATCGCTCACTCACTCACAATTAACCTACACGTCTTTATAAAGTCCGTGGCACGATTTGATTTTAGCACTAACTTTAGCGACGAAGACTTATTCTGTGACGCGAGACGCCTTTGGTATCGTTACCGATCTAGTGTTCCCGATCTTCACGATATTACTCCGAGGGAACTCACACTCTTCACACAGAAGCTCTGAAGGAGTCGGCTTCCGTAGATGTTTGCTATTCGCGGTTTCTAACGGGACTGGTTCCACTCGCTCGTCCGGCACAGCTTGGGGCGTCGGACAGCGAGCGGGGTTTTTCGTCTAAATTGCATATTATGGAAAACGTCTCGCCTGACGAAGGTCATCGTCGATGCGCGTGATGCCTCGCGTTCACCCGATCTCGGCGTTCAGTTACACCTTGGATCCGCGAAATCGCGAGAATCATCTGCAAAACGTGATGTCTCGCGATCACCCGATTCCGGTGTCAACTTACACCCCGAGTCCGCGAAAACGCGAAGATCGTTCGCGGTGTTCCTTACACCGGGAATTCGGCACGCGCGGGAACGCTGTCGTTGCAACGCGCCGCTGCGCATTTCATCGCATCGTGCCACGTGTAAAAATCCCCGGTGATTATTATATAGAGATAATATTATAAATTCCCAATGATTATTATATATATAGAGGTAATATTAAAAATTCCCAATGATCATTAAAAAGAGATGATATTGATCGTGAATCTAAAATATATAAAATACCCAAAGAGAGAAATTGCATATTCGTATTGTAACGCACTCCCCCACCATTTCTTCACTTTCCCACGTTCTGCCGCCCGCCTCGCCATCCATTTCCAGGAATCCTCTTGAATTCCAAACCCAAATGGATTCCTTTCCCTTGCATCTGCTTTTCCCGGAACCCATAACTTTTCTATCCTGGGTAGTTTCCCACCGATTAACCAAAGGACTTTTCCAGACCCCAAACCCATGTAAATTCTTCTCCTCATACCCAAAGCAGCTGCTTTTCCAAGAACTCATAATTCTTCTGATTTTTTTAAGCCAGCCGCCGCTGCGCTATCCGCTTGCAGCTGCTGTCTTGGAATGTCTGCCCAATCGCCCCCACCGTCCAGACTATTCCCGAAAACTTCCCGAATCCTCCCCACTATCCTCATTTTCCGACACTTTTCCCTATATAAGCTGCCTCCCGACTAGTCTTAGGCAGTCAGTCTTATTAACCTGTAAACGGAGCGGAAGCTCTGCACGTCGCAGTATTGAAATAAACGTCTGTTAAAACTCAGACTCAGTGTTGAAATTATTCATATTATAAAACGAGTGTTTACCGACGTAACAAACTGGTGCTGAAGTGTGGAGTGGTTTAAATTCTAAGTGCTAGAGACTTAGGACCACCGAACAACACGTGAAGAATATGAAAAACGTTTATCACACTGATTGAGCAACAAGAAAATCGTGAATCAGAATCAGCCTTATTTCCCTACTATCACGATCCCGCATTTATCGCGAGTGACTGTGAAAGACTGACTCCGCAAGCACCAGCGAAATGGTGCCAAACAATCGGAACCAAATCACGAAAAACAAAAGTGCTAAACAAAATACAGAAAAACAACTAATAGACAGTGAAGGTAATATAATCAACGAATCCATGGCATGGCTTACGCCCATGGAAGCAATAGAACTTTTAGAAGAATTTGATGGTGAGAATGTTGATGTAGAAACATTTATCAGTTCAATAGAAAAAGTGCGTCAACAATGTGCGCGTAAGGATTATCTCCGCCGTCTGATCCTCGCGAAACGAATTACCGACCAGGTGACACTGGAACTCGGAGCGTACAAAATTAGTTCGTACGAAGATCTGTACGAGGCCCTTCGCGCGGAGTTCAGACTTTCGTCATCGACAGATGCGTGGGGAAGTGAGCGATGTTGGCCGCGCCAAGGACCAAATGAGTCGGTCCCACAGTATACGGAACGTTTCCGTGCAGCGATCGCCAGTGCCTACGACGCCGAAACTTACGACACCACACGGCGAGTGATGACTGGAGGCCAAAATAGTTTCAAGAAACGCCACTCAGTCCCATCACGTTACTTTCCACCACCATCAGCAGACCTTCCGTTTTTATTATCAGAACAACCGACGCAAGTTCAACACATCTCAACAGTAATTAAGGAAACGTTTGACGATGATTTGTCAGACTACAACTGGGTGGAACTCGGATCACTGTCTGAGGAAGAGCTCCTAGGAACACCGAAAGACGTGGTCGCAAACGACGATCCTCTTAGTGAATCCGATCACATTAAAGACGGAACGTTAAAATCTATGGTAACTTGTGTACATGCCGCCAAGGACCATGAAGCCCGAGTGCCAGGTAGAAACGGCTCGGAAGAACCCGGATGGGTCACGATGGACTTACTGCGTGGGTCACCGTTACAGGAAACACCCTTTATACCTGCGGAGGAGCGCCAAGACGCACCAAAGGGCGCAGTAACACCCAACGAAATTACGAATGCTCTGGTTATTGGAGCCGAATCAAATTCTGATCCCGTAGCACCTTGTGTCCACACGACTAAGGACTATGAAGCCCGAGTGCCGGTCATGAACGACTCGGAAGAACCATGCATGGTTACGACGGACTCGCTGCGTGGGATCCTGCTACACAGGGAACCCTTTCTACCGAAGGAGGAGCGCCTAGACGCACCAACGGACGCATCGAAGCCCCGCCACATAAAACAGTCAAATTCTGCCGAAAGAATTCGATTATTTGGAGAAAACATGCGGCTGCAACACGCGCCCCCACAACGAGCAAAAAGGGTGTCGGCCATCATCCCGTCTGACCGCCGTGCCCAGGCGCTACCTGATATATTGTCGGGAACAACAGCTGGTGACCACCGCATGTTTACTGGCAACGAAGGAAAAATAAACACCGAGTGCTATTATCCTCCAGACCAAAAGGAGATGCCCTACCGACAGTTAAATGCACCTTCTGCAAAGCAAATAGAAAAGACATCACGATGGAAAGAAACACCAAAAGCAGCCCATGGACGAGAAAACAAAAAAGATAAGGAAACAGAAGAACCAAGAAAAAACGAAGCAGCAGAAGAGGATAAAAGAGTACGAGAAAACGAAGTAAAGAAGAAAAAAAGAAGAGAACGAAATGAAGAGGAAGTAACTGAAGAAGAAAAATCAGAACGCGAGGAGGAAGTAAGGAAACGAACAGGAGAAAAATCAGATCGATCAAAAGAAGTAAGAAAACGAAAAGGAGAAAATTCAGAACAAGAAGAAGAAATAACAAAACAACAAGAAGAAAAATCAAATCAAGAAACAGAAGTAAGAAAACGAGAAACGGAAAAATCAGAACAAGAAGAAAAAATAAGAAAACCCGAAGAAGAAAAATCATATCAAGAAAGAGAAGTAAGAAAGCGAGAAGAAGACAATTCAGGACAAGAAGAAGAAATGACAAAACAACAGGAAGAACAATCAGAACAAGAAAACGAAATGAGGAAACGACAAGAAGATAATTCGGAGCAAGAAGAAGAAATAAAGGAACGAGAAGAAAAAGCAGTCGAAGAAAAAAGAAGAAACCAAGATGAGGGAGCCACGGAAGAAGGAAAAGGCAAAGCACACCTGGGTTACCGATACCCCGGAATTTCGGCGATACAAATATTCAAAATGCGGTTGACGACTCAGGTCGCCGGCGCTACAAAAAACAATCTACCGTCGTTAAACTCAAACCGTTGCTGCTCCGTGCCTTACGACCCAGGCATCGGAGAAGAATGCCTCACGTTCGTCGCAAGATGTTGCTGAAACATAACGAAACAATTGACCCGCGTAGATCTTGCCTTAAAAACTAATAATTTCTTTATGTCTAGGAAAAGATGCTGCTCCGCTTTATTATTCTACACCTGTCTAGCTGAATAGGATCGAAAGGATCTACCGATTCACACATCACTACACGCATCTCGTTAAAGCATCAAAGAAAACGGACAACGAAACGTGTACCTCGATGGGCTTCGTCAACCTCACAGAGATTGAAACAACCGAGATAAACCAATCAGCATCACTATCAGCCGTATGTAATGCAATACAAAAAAAAATCGTTACAATCTGTTTGAATTTGAATTGTACTTTAATCATTACCAAGAATTCAAACCAAAGTATTTGCTTCATCTGTGTGATTCATTACGCTCCACGATCTACGATAAGATTGTTTGATTCCATTGAAAAAGAAAAATATTAGTAACACTTCATGTGGTACCTGTCAGAAATCGCTATACGGAATATCATAATTTCAAAAGATTCGTAAGCACAACGAAACTGATGAAAACATCGTCATTTCCCGGTACCAATGAGTCACACAATTTACGGACAGACACTAGAACTTGATATAAAGCAGTCTAGTGCTTTGGTTGCTACAGATGATACTCGAAATGAATTTAAATATTGAATAAGTAAATAAATAAACACATGAATAAATAAATAAAATTAAAAAAAAAAAATAAATAAATAAAATAAAATAAAAATAAATAAATAAATAAAGCGAGCAAACGATCGCAAGTAGAAACTTTTTCGAACTCTTGCCGAGAAATGCAATAACAAAAAAATTCGTTAAATTCCATGGCAAAGTGTTACGTCCAGACCCGAATATCATAAGTATTCGGTGACCGAAATACACAGAGGGGTCGTCTCTCTTTTACGTCAGGGTGTTAGCCCTTTACTGTGGGGACGGAGACCTCGCCTTATCATGTACGAATTAAGGTCTTTTACCTAGATTAGTGGAAGAGCGGTGTTTAATTACAACCATCTCCACTTATAGACTGCAAGGTCTTGCTGAGACTCGACCGAACGACCAGATGTTGGGGGTCAGATAGTTGAGTGAGGCACGAGCGGTTTTACGACACACAACGATTTTTAATGTTCGGTTTTAGAGTCAAAATACAAATTCAATCGTTCTTCAAAGATTAGAAAGACTTGAAGACCGTAGGGTACGGCTTATGAACATAATTAATTATTCTCCGCGCCCCAAAAGGGGAGTATTCAATTTTATCGGCAATATTAGTAAGATCTTGTTTGGGACTCTAGCCAATTCAGATGCTGAATATTTTAATGACGAGATAGATAGAGTCCATAATGACGATGCGCGGCTAAGTGAACTAATTAAAAACCAAACAACAATTGTTAAAGCCACAATAACCACTTTCGCCGATGCTATAAATAAACTTAAAAACGATTCTAACCATCTAAGCGAGGCAGCAATGAAAGCAGGCCAACATATACAAGCTAACACGCGGGAAATAATAATCAGTTCTCAAGTCTCGCTTCTACAAGTCCTAATTGACGAATATAGCGAAAATCTAAATAACGTACTCAATGCTGTTAACGATGGAAAACAAGGGATCGTACACCCGCAAACTCTTAGTCCAGCCGACTTAGTCAAAGCGCTTCTCGTGATACGAACGCAAACAATTTCCAGTGACACACCGCCTGTACCACTGGAAGAATCTTCCTTTGCCGCAATAATCGATATTAGCGAAGTTAACGTTATGATAACCCATAATCGATTTGCATACGTCATAAAAATTCCAGTAGTCGAAAATACAATGCTCAAAGCTTACAGACTAATACCAATTCTTCAACGAAAATCTTCTGGTAACACATTCTATTATCTTAACCCACCGGACACCGTAGTCATTCTCAATGATATGAGAAATTTGTTCACACCTAGCAACGAAAATGACCTAGCTCAATGCAAAACGCTTGCGTCAAAACTTCTTTGTAAAAGACAAAATCCCGACTATTCAATTAATAACCCAAATAGCTGCGAAGCCATTATTCTCCAAAAGCCGAGCGACATCTCCGACTCACAGTGCCAAATCTTACTTATCCACCTAATCAAATCATTGTGGATTCAATTGAAAAACGGAAATTCGTGGATAGTCACCTCTCCTAACCCAGAGACGCTTCACCTTATCTGCGAAGATAATAAGTTACATCAAGTAAACCTGCATGGCACCAATCGAATAACAATTTCTGGAGATTGTCTCGGACAAACCGACAATATAGTCATTAGACCCAGCCTAGATAAGCGAATCACACAGACTACAGATGTAATATCAAATAAAACACTTAACACACCAAAACTTGACGACATTTTGCGCAACCATTCAATATCAATGGAAGATTTACAGTTAACCACGCTAGGAAGGCCAACTCATATAGATCTAACCCAACTGAAATCCATCGGACAAACTCTCGATGAAATACCGGAAGAAGCCAAAAAAATTGGAAATCATAAACGTAACAAAACTCTCTTCGAAGCCGCCTATGACGGACTAAAATACTTAGGATATGCGTGTATCGGAATTGTAATGTCTCTACTAGCCATTAAGATTGGACTATGTAATTGCTTCGGTAATTTAATCAGCAAATTCCTGTCATGTACCTTCTCACCGTGCGTAAATATTTACAACAACTGTTTTCACAATAACACGAGCGATCACAATAATTATGAAGTCCGATACCCGCAAGAAGAATTTGTAGCCCTAGCTGATTTAGGCCGAAATGACATCGTTCATTCCCCAATGCGAAACACAAACAGACGTCATGTTAATTATCTTAAGGCGTAGAAAATCCATTTTTTTCGTTTTATGGATTTTCTTGAATAAGGGGGGAGGTGTAACGCACTCCCCCACCATTTCTTCACTTTCCCACGTTCTGCCGCCCGCCTCGCCATCCATTTCCAGGAATCCTCTTGAATTCCAAACCCAAATGGATTCCTTTCCCTTGCATCTGCTTTTCCCGGAACCCATAACTTTTCTATCCTGGGTAGTTTCCCACCGATTAACCAAAGGACTTTTCCAGACCCCAAACCCATGTAAATTCTTCTCCTCATACCCAAAGCAGCTGCTTTTCCAAGAACTCATAATTCTTCTGATTTTTTTAAGCCAGCCGCCGCTGCGCTATCCGCTTGCAGCTGCTGTCTTGGAATGTCTGCCCAATCGCCCCCCACCGTCCAGACTATTCCCGAAAACTTCCCGAATCCTCCCCACTATCCTCATTTTCCGACACTTTTCCCTATATAAGCTGCCTCCCGACTAGTCTTAGGCAGTCAGTCTTATTAACCTGTAAACGGAGCGGAAGCTCTGCACGTCGCAGTATTGAAATAAACGTCTGTTAAAACTCAGACTCAGTGTTGAAATTATTCATATTATAAAACGAGTGTTTACCGACGTAACAGTATATATATACGCGCGGCGGACGTGACATGAGTATAAATAACAATCCATAATATCTGATTTCAATAACGATAGCACTTTTTAAAATTATAATTAATTCATTGCCTATATTGGTAATTAGCTTTAGTACAATCAGGATAAGTCTTTCCGTGGTTTCGGACCACTTGCAAAAGAAATTGTTTCTGCTCTTCGTCTTATGTTCCGAACTCATTGAATTCTTCGATAAGAGCAACTGCACGCTCCGCGACATCATTGACGACATTCATCGATTTTAATTCCGTCAAAGCATAGTTGAAGCTCTCGTTCGTTTCTCATTTTCCAGGGTGCAAGTCCAAAAAACTGCTCGATAATCCCAATACTTCAAATAAAATTGACGATTTCTTTGTGATAAAATCACTAACATCTTTCGTGTATAGTGTATCTTATTCGGATTCTTGAACAATAGCGCGTTTTTCATTTCCCGTGCTCTCTCGCTCCTTTAACGCTGGTCCCATCTTGATTTTGGTTTTCAGAGGTACGGATTTGTCGAAGAAAGATAACGGAACCAGTTCTTCTGACAAGTACCATCGATGACTGGAAAATTTATGTGCAGCTGCTTTTGAAATCTTTGCATTTA
The DNA here is from genome assembly GCA_963971145.1 of Sussaba pulchella. Taxonomy (NCBI): domain Eukaryota; kingdom Metazoa; phylum Arthropoda; class Insecta; order Hymenoptera; family Ichneumonidae; genus Sussaba; species Sussaba pulchella. The sequence goes on from OZ020172.1 coordinate 4,485,776, forward strand.
TGTTCCTGTATGCTATCAAATCTTGCAATAATTTTAAATCATGATGAGGAGCTTTGGCGGCACTTGGACATATAAACCATGCTCGCACATAAAAAATAATGACGAATAGACAGACGTGACGGAGGCTATTTGTTTCTCGAGGTTTCATGTTGAATTGTTTCTTGAACAGAAACATTTTAAGACTGTAGATAGCCTTTCCAAGCCATCTCGCATGATGCACAGCTCCGGGTACTTTGAATTTAATTCCCTGAAGCGGAATGCTGCCTAAAAATATACACGCCAGATTTAAAAATTCTCTGTAATCACCTCGCGGTTGAAATTCCTGAAATGTTAACATAATAAAGTTTTTAATATTTTAATATGACAGATCGATATAAGTTATCGTAGAGGAGTCGAAAATTGCTATGAAGTTTTGATCAAATGGGTTAGTACCTCAATTTGATCTGAGATAAATGTTAGCATTCCTTCTCTTTTATTTTCAAGTATTCCGGCGATTTCTTCATCTTGCATACCGGTTTTAAATTGCGTTTTGTCAATACCAGTCTAAATTCCTTTGAAACCGATGAATACTGTCGAGTTAGGACCACTAGTTCCGGGCCAACACGTCTCAACAGCACTTCTAAGAACTAGTTCAAATACATGATGGCGACAAACCAAATGGAGAAAATTTCTGTTCAATTCCTTCTCAAGCAAGACACACGTTCCATTCATTCGACCTTACAAATGACCTTAAAACATTATATTTACGAATGTAAATTTAAAAAACGTATGAAAACAAAGTAGAGTCATCAAATTGGTATACCTGTATTGACGCTTGTTGTGTCAAGACACAGAGCTTTCACATTTTTTACACATTTCCACTCATTCAGTAACTCAATTATAGCCAGAGCTTGATTTCGGCCAGTTTCAGATTTCAGTTTTGACACATCAAGTAATTGTTCAGTTTTGGATCCAGATAATACAACCGGAAGTCTTCCAACTTTCTTTGTACCATCAATATCCGGAAGTAATTTTCCGTCCCAATGCAGTACTAAATTCGGAGCAACTCGAAGATTTTCCTTTAAGTTCTCTACAATTTGCTCTCGCACTTTTGACCGATGCCTATGAATCGAACTAGCGCTGCAATTAATATTGTCTACATATTTTTGAACAGCATTAGAAGTAGCAGCTATCACATGGGCAGCTTTTCTACTACTCAATTTAGTTCGATCCAATGTGGATATTAATTCCGGATTCATGATGTTAATTTTTTTCGGTCTAAGGCGTCGAGGTATTTCGTCCTCGAAATTCGAAATAGTTCCTTTGAGTCCTTCAGAACTAGAAGAAGATTGAGTAACTATACCGTCCGTTAAGGTACAGGTTGAAATACCTCTACTCAATTCTGTGAAATAATAATTGTATCGATGAATTCATCAAGAAGAACAAGTTGTTATGAACAGCTCTGTTCAGGTCACGTATAGGATTACTGTATCTTCTTCACTTTCAACTGAAATCGGTGTGCAACTAATTTGGGTTGGAAACAAATCCACTGGTACGGGACTAGGACGAGTTTGATTTCGCTGATTAATTAGAAATCGTTTTTGATTCTCCGTCAGCATGATGAAAGATCTCACGAGCAATATCAAATAATTTATCTAATTTTTCTCCGATTTTTTTTTTCTTTCACTCTATGCGTCAGCGATTCTTTCCGTGTTTTACTCTTCGACAATCTGTACCATTCGCGATAGAGCTGTTTTACTTTTTTTATCGCTACATAAATTGGCTGTACTATTATTCCGGTTTGATTCCAAATAATGTTGACTTCGTCTGCAATCTTCATAACACTCTCGTGAATAGTCCGCTTCAAAATATTGTGATGATAAAAAAAAAGCCTTCAACACCTGTCGATTAGTAGGCAGTTTCCGTTTATCGATCTTTGAACTTTTACATCCCACCAAATAAATGAGTGCCATCTTATTCGATGGTTGCATGGTTGAACTTTTCGCTTCTAGACATCAACCATAGAGAACGCGTCGTCATTTACAGTTCCGAGCCCCTTCTTTTCAGCTCTTCTTTTTCTAGGAGAGAGAAATCTCCCTAGTTCTTTTTCTAGGGCTCAAGCTGACGCAACCAATAGCGCGTCGTTCTGACGCTCGACCAATCGGGTGAGTTCTTAAGACTCCGCACTGTTTCCGCGCCAACGTTCAAAATTACCATCTAACCAACATCGCCGAGCAGTTATCGCAACATTTTTATTGTCCGACCCCCGTTGACAGCGCGCGCCGTTTAACGCATGTGCGACGGGACGAGAAAATTCTTTTCCACCCGTTACTGCCGCAAATGTCGGACATGGATGATGTGACTTCAATATTGTCCCTCCGCGACTTACACGATGTTTTTTTATGTGAAATATTATTTGTTCTATGAAAGGTCTAGAATTCCTACAACAACTCTTGTATGGAGAAGGGAAAATATATTTTCATGAAAGAAAGGTGCTATTCATTCAAAGTAATAAATTTCTACGTCAATTCTATGATGTCTAAATTTTAATAATCAATAATTATGACCGAATAGGTGAAGAATATTTTTTTTCCTCATATAATGAAATTCCAGGACCTGTGAATTGTAAATTATTGGATTGAGGCTATTTTCACTGAATACCTTTTTTGTAGAGAATTCAATTGTCTCTAAAATGTGTCCGTACATTTTTCGTGTAGAATGAAGAGTTTGGCTGTGAAACTCGTTTGAAGACGAATTTTCGTCGAAAATCGGTTTCAAATGCCTGTATGTCTTAGAGATATTAAATTTTTTGACTAAAGGCTTCAAAACTTTTTGAAGGAAATTCAATTCCCTAGAGAATGGTATGCGGCGAACTCAGTTCCAGTAGTTTTTATGGGCCCAGGTATTAAAAGAAGCGAGAAATGTATTTTTCCTGTTATTTAAAGGGGAAAGGGGACCCTTTGCGACGGGCCAGAAAAAAACATTTTCCGAGTGTGCTCTTCGCGAGAGTTTTTTTTAGGCCAAACACTAGCTATAACGACCGTGCAATCCAAGAAAAAAAAATAAACTGTTTTTTTGACACAGTCTAATATACAGGGTGTCCAATTTTACTCTTACATTTAATTTATCTCGAAAAATACTACTCCGATCGAAAATTGAGTATGACAAAACTTGAAGGGCCTGGAAGGGGAGGCACAAAAAAATTTTTTTTTTCCGTCGAAAATCCAAAATTGCGGGTTTAAATACAACCATACTTATTTCTTCGCATCAAAACTTTTGTCATGTCAAAACTGACAACTGTTGTGAGAAACTTTTTTCGATAAAATTTATAATTTCTAGGTTAGAACACAATTTTTCAATTGACTATTTTAGCGTTATCCAGAATGTACCACGAGGAGGTGAAGTCCTTAACAACCCATGTGTAAGTGTGGATGTAAGTGTGAGTGTAAGTGTAAGTGCAAGTGCAAGTGCAAGTGCAAGTGCAAGTGCAAGTGTAAGTGTAAGTGTAAGTGTAAGTGTAAGTGTAAGTGTAAGTGTAAGTGTAAGTGTAAGTGTAAGTGTAAGTGTAAGCGTAAGCGTAAGCGTAAGCGTAAGCGTAATCGTAAGCGTAAGCGTAAGCGTAAGCGTAAGTGTAAGTGTAAGTGTCAGTGTCAGTGTAGGTGTAAGTGTAAGTGTAAGTGTAAGTGTAAGTGTAAGTGTAAGTGTAAGTGTAAGTGTAAGTGTAAGTGTAAGTGTAAGTGTAAGTGTAAGTGTAAGTGTAAGTGTAAGTGTAAGTGTAAGTGTAAGTGTAAGTGTAAGTGTAAGTGTAAGTGTAAGTGTAAGTGTAAGTGTAAGTGTAAGTGTAAGTGTAAGTGTAAGTGTAAGTGTAAGTGTAAGTGTAAGTGTAAGTGTAAGTGTAAGTGTAAGTGTAAGTGTAAGTGTAAGTGTAAGTGTAAGTGTAAGTGTAAGTGTAAGTGTAAGTGTAAGTGTAAGTGTAAGTGTAAGTGTAAGTGTAAGTGTAAGTGTAAGTGTAAGTGTAAGTGTAAGTGTAAGTGTAAGTGTAAGTGTAAGTGTAAGTGTAAGTGTAAGTGTAAGTGTAAGTGTAAGTTTAAGAGTAACTGTAAGTGCAACCGTAAGTGTAAGTGCGTGCGTGTGGAACACTCACAAAGATTGGGTCTCTGCGGCTCGTCACTTTCGCAGTATTTTTCGACTCCAAACCCTCTTTGTGACCGTACTCCGAACCCTTTCTAAAGATGTTCAAATATTCCACCATTCATGTTTAAGCATGCCTGAACTCGTCTCTCAAAGCCATCGACTGTTCGTAAGAGAACATGTCGCGGGACTGCACTGGAGGCAGCTCTTATCCGCTCCTTTATATTCTGTCGTGTTGTTGGAGCTACACGGTAGACAATGTCTTTGAGGTAGCCCCACAAGAAAAAATCAGGAGAGCTAACATCAGGTGACCTTGGAGGCCAGTGTACAGGACCATTTCGACCAATCCACCGTCGACCGAATGTCGCGTCGAGATAATTTCGAACCATACGAGCCCACTGAGCGGGTGCACCGTATTGCTGAAACCACATTTCTTGACGTGTACCTAAATCAAGATCTTCCAGCAAAACCGGCAGTTCATTTTGTAAGAAACCAAGATAACGGTCAGCGTTGACACTTCCCTCGAAGAAGTGGGGACCTATTATTTGCCCGTTAACAATGACACACAAAACATTCAAACTCCAGCAATGCTGGTGATCGATTTGTCTCACCCAATGTGGATTCTGATCAGACCAATACCGGAAGTTCCATCGATTTACCTGACCTCGGTTGGTGAACGTAGATTCGTCACTGAACATAACGAATCGAAAAAAATCTTTGGATCGAACGATTCGTCTGAATGCCTACCGGCCAAACGATATCCTACGCAACGGATCAGGATTAGGCGTGTATTGGTGGAAATGTATCCGGTACGGGTGGAGTCTCGCACCTCTCAAGACGAGGTGCACTGTGATTTAGGAAACCCCAGTCGTTCCGAGGTAACTCGAATACTTGCATGAAGATCGATTGCTATCATGGCTAAAATAGCCCGGTTTCGAGCCTCATGCGGGCCATCGAGATCATTGATGACGTTTCGGTGACGTCGGCGGTGGCGGATTATCCAACCTGACCTCGCTCTCCGTTCGAGAGCTCGGATTGTCGGCCGTGATGGGTGACGACGATGAGGATACTCACGTCGATACAAATTTTCGGCTCGTAAATAATTCCCCTCACATCTCCCTAAGATAATAAGCATATCAACGATTTCGCTGGGCCTGAAATCAGACATTGTTGAATTGCCGTCAGCATTAATTTTGGAAGATATTGTTGAAAAAGCTCGTCACTGATTGGATTTTTTTTCTCTTCAATTCGTCGCTGTTTAAATTTTTCTGTCAGCTGGATATGGATAGGACGAATTTTTTTTTTAAGTGCGCTTTGAGGAATGATAAAAATAAAAGGAAACGAGATCTCAAAAGGAACGTTTGTAGTAGACTTCTGTTTATGAATCCTGTTGAGGATAAAATATACGTCGCGTCATCTAGCGCGCAATAGCTGTTTCGCCGTCCACCGTCCGAACGCCGAGAGACCGCTTCTCGATTCTTCTGTCCCCCCTCTTACGCTCGCAAACGACGCACCACTGCGAGCCAGTCTCGTTTTGAACGCCACAGAATCAACATCAGTTTTTTATTTCTTTTACAAGATTTTTCCGATATTAATAGATGATATTTTCATACGTTATTTGTGACGTGTTTAAATAATTTTCAACCAGACGATCCTTCATTAGGTTTAAGATTGTCAGACACGGATTGTGTTAACAAATCCTTACTCTTCTTTTGAATCGTCGAAAGTTTTAGAACGCAAGCACGTTATAGCGAAAGTCGAGTGTAAAAGTTATGAGATGTTTTCAACCCCCCTCCCAATAGGTAACCACTTGAGATATTCTCTTACGAACAGTCGATGGCTTTCAGAGACGAGTTCAGGCATGCTTAAACATGAATGGTGGAATATTTGAACATCTTTAGAAAGGGTTCGGAGTACGGTCACAAAGAGGGTTTGGAATCGAAAAATACTGCGGAAGTGACGAGCCGCAGAGACCCAATCTTTGTGAGTGTTCCACACGCACGCACTTACACTTACACTTGCACTTACACTTACTCTTTAACTTACACTTACACTTACACTTACACTTTCACTTACACTTACACTTACACTTACGCTTACGCTTACACTTACACTTATACTCATACTCATACTCATACCCATACTCATACTCATACTCATACTTATACCCATACTCATACTCATACTCATACTCATGCTCATGCTCATGCTCATGCTCATGCTCATGCTCATGCTCATGCTCATGCTCACGCTCACGCTCACGCTCACGCTCACGCTCACGCTCACGCTCACACTCATACTCATACTCATACTCATACTCATACTCATACTCATACTCATACTCATACTCATACTCATACTCATACTCATACTCATACTCATACTCATACTCATACTTATACTCATACTCATACTCATACTCATACTCATACTCATACTCATACTCATACTCATACTCATACTCATACTCATACTCATACTCATACTCATACTCATACTCATACTCATACTCATACTCATACTCATACTCATACTCATACTCATACTCATACTCATACTCATACTCATACTCATACTCATACTCATACTCATACTCATACTCATACTCATACTCATACTCATACTCATACTCATACTCATACTCATACTCATACTCATACTCATACTCATACTCATACTCATACTCATACTCATACTCATACTCATACTCATACTCATACTCATACTCATACTCATACTCATACTCATACTCATACTCATACTCATACTCATACTCATACTCATACTCATACTCATACTCATACTCATACTCATACTCATACTCATACTCATACTCATACTCATACTCATACTCATACTCATACTCATACTCATACTCATACTCATACTCATACTCATACTCATACTCATACTCATACTCATACTCATACTCATACTCATACTCATACTCATACTCATACTCATACTCATACTCATACTCATACTCATACTCATACTCATACTCATACTCATACTCATACTCATACTCATACTCATACTCATACTCATACTCATACTCATACTCATACTCATACTCATACTCATACTCATACTCATACTCATACTCATACTCATACTCATACTCATACTCATACTCATACTCATACTCATACTCATACTCATACTCATACTCATACTCATACTCATACTCATACTCATACTCATACTCATACTCATACTCATACTCATACTCATACTCATACTCATACTCATACTCATACTCATACTCATACTCATACTCATACTCATACTCATACTCATACTCATACTCATACTCATACTCATACTCATACTCATACTCATACTCATACTCATACTCATACTCATACTCATACTCATACTCATACTCATACTCATACTCATACTCATACTCATACTCATACTCATACTCATACTCATACTCATACTCATACTCATACTCATACTCATACTCATACTCATACTCATACTCATACTCATACTCATACTCATACTCATACTCATACTCATACTCATACTCATACTCATACTCATACTCATACTCATACTCATACTCATACTCATACTCATACTCATACTCATACTCATACTCATACTCATACTCATACTCATACTCATACTCATACTCATACTCATACTCATACTCATACTCATACTCATACTCATACTCATACTCATACTCATACTCATACTCATACTCATACTCATACTCATACTCATACTCATACTCATACTCATACTCATACTCATACTCATACTCATACTCATACTCATACTCATACTCATACTCATACTCATACTCATACTCATACTCATACTCATACTCATACTCATACTCATACTCATACTCATACTCATACTCATACTCATACTCATACTCATACTCATACTCATACTCATACTCATACTCATACTCATACTCATACTCATACTCATACTCATACTCATACTCATACTCATACTCATACTCATACTCATACTCATACTCATACTCATACTCATACTCATACTCATACTCATACTCATACTCATACTCATACTCATACTCATACTCATACTCATACTCATACTCATACTCATACTCATACTCATACTCATACTCATACTCATACTCATACTCATACTCATACTCATACTCATACTCATACTCATACTCATACTCATACTCATACTCATACTCATACTCATACTCATACTCATACTCATACTCATACTCATACTCATACTCATACTCATACTCATACTCATACTCATACTCATACTCATACTCATACTCATACTCATACTCATACTCATACTCATACTCATACTCATACTCATACTCATACTCATACTCATACTCATACTCATACTCATACTCATACTCATACTCATACTCATACTCATACTCATACTCATACTCATACTCATACTCTGTGATCTGCAACTTTCGGGACAAACAAGGGTGAACCGGGAAAAATGAAGAAAACAAAAAAAATAAAAGAGGGGTTTCAAATAACAATTTATTCGATGACAAAAAAAATAATAAAAGGGTGTGCAGAATAGATGGCTGCCTCGATACGAGGTTCTGAATACGATGCGATACAAAATAATAATTGGGGAATGGGCGCCAGTCGTTTAGACGGAAACGACACCGTAACAAAAATAATTAACAATTAAATATTAACCCAGCGGCTCGTCGGGGAACAGGAGACAGGGTCAGGGGGTGGGAGGGAAAATCCTGCCTAACGGCTCTTCTACCGAAGTACCTCGACACCGCGGGAAACAGGATAAACGGGGAAAAATTGTAACCGGGGAACAATTGGGACCGGGGAAAAAAGAATAAACGGGGAGAAATTGCGAATTTTGGGCGGAAGGGATCGGGAAGAAATTTCGGGTACTCACTCGTTTTCGGGTACTCACTCGTTACAAAAATTCGGCCCACATGGCCTCGGGGCGGAATTCGCTCGCTCGCTCGCTCTATCGCTCCTTAATTTCCGACAATCGGACCCGAAGTGACGAAATTGCCGGCTTCTGCGGGGCCCTTCGGTCTTCGCTGGGGAGGCAAGGGGGGGGGGGCCTCGCGTGATCGCGAGCCGCGCGCATCGCCGTACGTCGGCGTCTCATCGCCACCGCGCTCCATTTTCGCGACGGTGGCGTAAATTCGTTCTCCCCACCGCACAGTGGGACCAAATCGCGAAAAGATGGACAAAAGTCGAAGATGTAATTCTTGAGAGTTGAACATTTGTTAATAGGGGTTTTTCAGGTCGCTGATTTCGAATTCGAGTTTAATTTTATAAAAAACAAAATGGCGGATCCAATATGGCGGATAGTTTTTTTAAAAACTTGCTCAACTTCGACGAAAATCCGTATGTTGCTGTTTTGCGGATTGCTCATTTCGAATTTGAGGTTAATTTTACAAAAAACAAAATGGCGGATCCAATATGGCAGATAATTTTTCAGAAAACTTGCTCAACTTCGACGAAAATCAGTATGTTGGGGTTTTGTGGATCGCTGATTTCGAATTTGAGGTTAATTTTACAAAAAACGAAATGGCGGATCCAGTATGGCGAACCATTTTTCCAAAAACTTGCTCAACTTCGACGAAAATCAGTATGTTGGGGTTTTGTGTATCGTTGATCTCGAATTTGAGGTTAATTTTACAAAAAACGGAATAGCGGATCCAATATGGCGGACCATTTTTCCAAAAACTTGCTCAACTTCGACGAAAATCGGTAAAATAATATCATAAAGGACCGGTCAAGCTGGGAATATTGAAATAAAAATTTCTTTCAAGTGCACAAACATACTTTATTTTCACTTCAAATGCTACTACGCACAGCAGTCAGATTCTGAATCATCGGTGTCGGAAATCTCGATATTATTTTCTTCGAATGACGGTATTTCCAACAATTCCATAGCCTTGGATGACAAACTTCTCACACGCTTGACTGGCAATTTCCGCAAACTCGTTATAAACGGGTCAGAATGCACTAGAAGCCTGAAAAAAACATCTTCCATGGTTTTTTGACGACTGCTTTTTCGAGAAAATTCTCTGCGAAATTTTTTGATGAATTTGTTGCATGATTCTTGTGCTTCTTCACTCATTTGCCCGATGGGTAACAACGACGATTCAATGATTCGTGAACCGTGAACAAGAATCTTGTGCACACTCGTCGGCATGTAGTACCAAGGGTAAAGTTCTACAAATTTGCGTGCCGTGTCAAGTGCAAACTTTTCAAATTTTTCTACATTGACTTCAAAGCCGCATGTTATTGTTTGCAAAATCGTATGAAAACGTACAATTATGTCCTCATCGATACCAGTGATCGCTGCCGAAACTCTCGAATTATAAAAAAACCTGCGCGCAGTGTTGCCATCGTTTGTGCTGCCATATCCCTGCTTTGGAACATCGACTAGAAGACCTAATTGCGTGCGAAAACCGTTTTGTATGTTTTTTTTTCGCGCTTGAATTTTTTCTTTTACATCTTGTCTGCCTTGCCAAGTCTTGACTTCTAATTTATACGACACGTGTAATAGGCATTCAAAAAATCGAATCCACGCGTGAAGTGAACTGATTCCGAATTCCAAATGTTTCTCAATGACTTTTTTTTGCAAAATTTTATCGATATTATTGAAATCTTTCAAATTACCATTGCAAAGGAAGCAACGTTGAGCCGACAATGTATCGGACAATGAATTACACACCTTCCCGTCAATCATAGTCAACGCGAGTTTGAATATCACGTTTATTTCCTTTCCGTCTATGATGATTGAAAATGGCTGCAAATTTTCCTCTTGTTGTTTAATGCTCTCAACTTCGATTTTCGTTTTTTCCGGGGTTTCACGTGTGAATTCGATTTTTATCGGCCTACAGTATCGTGGGGAAGATGGACGAGGATTTTTCCATAAAATCGATTTATCACTACTCGATTCTGGGATGAGTTGGATAGGAACGATAGAGATAACGAACATATTCGCGTCAGACTTTGTTCCGTCGTCATCGTAGAACATTTGTTTGAAAACGTCTCCTGTCGTTCCGTCGCACCCCCACTTACAAATCATTCGAAAAACATTGACCTGGTCCGATGAAAAGTCTTTCATGACGTCCAATTCTACATTTAAAATCTTTTCAGCCGTATGATTCAAAAGCGATTGCAACTTTACTTCGGCCTTTGATTCGGTAACCGTGATATCGTTTTTGTCGGGATAACAACATTGTTTGGCTGTAAAAACGCTTTTATAAGAGGGATACAATTTACAATTTTTTCCTCTACCAGCAGCTCGTATCCCGTTATATTGGCTCTTGGACAGGTTATTTTCGATCAAAAGTGCAAGTGCCTCGTTTGGAGAGAAGCTGGCTTCACTTGCGTTTTCAAACGATTGCCGATATTTCTTAGCTTTGGAAGGGCTGCCCTCGGTGATGTCTTTGACTATTTTAGCTGCATCCAGCTTTCCTTGAGCTCGCAAATTCATCTGCATCGCATATCCAAGCGTCTTAGAGTCGTTCATTTCTCTTAAGTCTTTGGTTTTTCTTCTTTTTGTCCGGTCACTTGATGTTTCAAAAGGAGTTGAGGGACGACCCATGCTTCTCGACAAAGCCGTTGAAGCATCCGTATGTTCTCCTCCGTCGTAGTAATTGTCGTTGTTGCCGTTGCTAAATGCGATTTCTGTCTCGAGCCAAGATCCATTTTTTCGTAGGAATATGTTTTCTGTTCTGTGAACTGCTTGCCATCTAGCTCTTATGGCCGACACAACTTTTACTACTTCTTTTTTGCTTTTTTCCGATAATGTAAAACTAACGCCAAGCCCTTTCGTCAATTTGGTTTCGAGAGTATTGTAATGCACTCCAATGTGTTCGGCGAGTTGTCCCTTTATTGCGTAGTAAATTTCTTTTCTAGTTAAGCTTGTGGCAGATCCTGCAAAAGTAATCGAAATGAGCTTTTTGGATTAATACGTTTTCGGATGTGGCAATTCGTATACTTCTGACGAAAATCATTAAATTCAGTTTTAATATGTTTCGAATTCATGCATACTTATGTTTTACTTTAGAATCATAATCCGTTCCCTCTACAAATGTAGCAAAATTAATAGTCATAAAGAAAAATTTATACCGTAATCAAAGGTCAATTTTTTTTACCATCGATGATCTCGGTTAGTAAAGTGGATTTATACAATGACATTATTTCCAGATCACGGTAGCTCGAAATAGGCGAACTAATATATAGGCTATGTGTTATTATGAATATTTTTATGTCAAAGAATTTTTTTTCCAGATGCACGCGTTTGTACTTTTTCCAGAAGTAGTCACCCCGAAACCAAAAATGCAGCTATATGCAGCTAATTTTTTAATATTATTCGTAGTAATGCGTAAGGATTAACTTGAGAAAATGAATTGGACAGGATCTAGCAAGACTTTTTTTGTAGCTCCATGTTTATCAGCGTTTTTTTGGCAGCAACATACAAATTTTTTTATGATAATAACCTTTTGTATCATCCCGAAATTTTACAGTAAACCAAATATGATGATATACTCTTATTGTACTTACCTTCACGATTCCGATCCATTCTTCAAATTTCGTATCGGTGAAATCGTTTTTTTATGACACCATTTTTCATACCGCTCGGATTGTCAAGTATTGCGTGGGCTGAATTTGAGACTTGCGCGCTCGCAGATTTAACAGTTGAAAAAAGCGTTTGGGGCGTCATCTAGCTTTTGCCTTTGGCCCTATATAATGCCTCAAACTGTACTTGAACAAATCCAAGTGAAAAAAAAACCGGATTAAAAAAAATATTTCCTGACTTTTGTCCATCTTTTCGCGATTTGGTCCCACTGTGCACCGTGATGGGATGGTGGGAGCCTCGTGCGACGGCTAACGAGCCTCGCCGTCGGGACTTGTACTGCTGCTTTCTCCGGTCCGGGTGAGGGGGTACAGGAGAGGAAAGAGGGGGGGGGGGGGGGTAGAGCTCGCATGAGTTGGATCGCACACTTGTTTTTACATCGCCACCGTATTTTACGGTTTCGGTGGCGATGGACTTCGGGTCGATAAAACGGGAGGAAAAATGGGGAAATTGAACAAATTTTTTGTTACAACTCATACTCATACTCATACTCATACTCATACTCATACTCATACTCATACTCATACTCATACTCATACTCATACTCATACTCATACTCATACTTATACTTATACTTTGTAACACCGGTTTTTACCCGGGTACCTTCGCCGCTCCGGTGCGGCGCGTGTTGGGCGCCAGCCGCCACAAGACGGCCCTGAAATTTATTCCCGGGGTGAAACGGGACCGACTAAAGTTTCGCGACAGCACGGAGCGATGCGGAACTCAACGGTTCCTCAGCCCTACACGGGTAGAGGGGCGTAGGCCAATACGGTCCAATGATAACGACAGCAGCAAAATGATAGAATTTAATTTATTTTGCGGTCGGATAATCGTCCAACCGCGTAGATCAGAATGTTTCGAGCGACCGAATTACGATAAATTTTAACATGCACGGGCTTCGCCCGGCCAAAGACCAAAGACAGCAAATGTTGATGAAACTTCGGTCGTTCGTGGTATAATTCGCATTCAATGCCGACAGTGTGACAAATCTTTACAATATCTCGAGAGGACAATATGACATACAATAACAGAAAGACAACAATTGACTGACTCGATTCCCCTCACAAATAACTGATCGGCAAAATTACAACACTCCTTAATACGCTACCCTATTCACACTCCGTTCATTCACTCTATCCAACCAAAATCACAGTATAAATTTGATGCCATACTCTACTTCAATAACTGACTAACTTTCTCATCAAATCTTTATTACCGCCCTATCTAACTCACTATTAATCGATCTCACAATTTTCCCTACTCATCACACACGCCACATCTAACCTAACTTTCGCTCCGGAGTGGGCCCTTCTCGTCCGCACACTCACCTTCGACAGCACGCGATAAAGCGTATGAGAACTGATTTTAAGTAAGCTGAATGATAGCCCGTACCAACTCAAAATGAGCGGTCTGGTCGACAACGTGGTAGCCGGCCGGCCACGAGGCCGGATCCGGTATGCGACAACCCTGAATGATAGCCGACGAAGTATTTACTCCGAGGATTTTTACACTTTGGTACGAATGATAGCTAACTCCAACTGTGAATCCATTTGCTTGGCATGAGCACGGACTACTTTACTCACGACACACCGGACCTGGTCTCGCTGATGTCCGCTTCTTTTTCGGGAGGTATGATGTGGTAGCTCGCTGTGGTGGTCCACCACCGACCAAAGCTGGACGAGAAGAGAGCGACTCGAGGCTCGCCGTGCGGGGCCTCGTCCGAGTGATCCCCACCCCAAGTCGCTGGCTCGGCCGAGACGTGCTCGCTCTCTCGGCGACGCTGAACAAAGGGAAAAATTATTTTAGAATGTCAAAAAGGGGAGGACAAGAAGAGACTGGCTGGAGCATCAAAAGAAAGTCTAGGTGAACAGTACAAAGCTTACGCGCTAAACAAAAGGTTACCGAAGATTAAAGTGATAGGGATAGAGGAAGAGATAAAAAGGGAGGAAGAAACTCAATTCGCGGGAAGAGTCATGATTCAAAATGAACTAGAAGTAGACAAGGAAAAAACCACTATGAAAAAAGTCAATAAAAATATAAAAAAACGACGAAACCACGGTAATAATGGAAGGAGACCAAAAAACACACAAATATTTCGTAGAGAAGCAAAGAATGAAAGTCGGATGAAAAAATTGTCGAGTATACGACTACGCAAGCGTGAAGAGATGTTTTAAATGCTGGGGATATGACCACTTTGCGAAAGATTGTGAAAACGAACAAAGTTGTAGAAGGTGTGGTGGTGGTCACGATGGGTCTGAATGTGAAATAAACGAAAAAAGATGCACCAACTGTGTAAAATTGGTAGAAAAGTTTAAAATCGAAGGACTTCCGGTGGATCACGAAGCAACTGACAGGAAGTGCGATACGTACATTAGAATGGTGAACAGGAATGGGAAAAACATCCAATAAGGAGAATAGCAACCAATTGAGGAAGTAAGGCAATGCCAGGGGTTATTCATTTTTCTTTTCAACGCGCAAGGTTTTTTGAACAATCAGGATGAAATAGAAAATCTAACAATTAAAATGAAACCAAAGATATTATGTTTAACCGAAACCCATGTAACAAGCGAGATAGATGATGCGGAATTGAATATAACGAATTATAATATGATACGATGCGATTCAGAAAATAGGCGAACGGGAGGAGTAATTACATTCACAAGTAGGGACATACAATTTAAAATCATAAGTACGAAAAATATAAATCAAAACGCGTGGATAAGTGTAATAAAGTTAATGGGCATATATAATGGAATGATTGTATGCAATGTATACCACACCAAGTACAAGCGACGGAATGTTTATCGAGACAATAACAAAATAATGTGACGAACTAGTAGATATGGGGCATGTGGTTATAGTAGGCGATTTCAATATCAACATAAGTAAAGACAATCAATACTCAAAAAGATTAATAGAAAACATGAGAGGGTTAGGAATAAAACAATAATTGGAGAAATATACAAGAAGAACAGAAATATCTAAGACGAAAATTGACCTGGTCTTTTCAAATTTTTATGTAAAAACAAAAGTTCTCTCAACTTCAAAAATAAGCGATCACCAAATTAAGGAAATAGATATTTTAACTAATCACGAACCAGAAAAGAAATGGATAGGAATTTATGCGAGAGACTTCACAAATTTTACGGAACAACAATTTAATGATTTAGTGACTGACATGATACAAGAGAAATGTGATGTAAATAGTCAAGTAAACGTGATAGCGGATAGTATGATAGAGTGCATAACAGAGGCAATAAATATAAAAGCTCCGATAATATTTAAAAGGATACCAACAAAATGGCAAAATAAACCGTGGACTACAAAGGAGGTGAGGGAAGTAAGTAATCAGAGAGATAGGGCGTACAAACGAGCAACTATGCTAGGTGGACAGATAGAATGGGAAGAATATAGAAGGAGACGAAACCAAGCAGTGAGGATAATTAGGAATAGTAAACGATATTATTATGAGCAGAACATTGATAAAGTTAAATCGTGCCCAACAAAAATGTGGAAGGCTCTAAAAAGTTTAATAGGGAGTAAGAAGGAAACAGAAAAAGCAAAGGAGATAAGTTTTAGGGGAGAATATTGTAGATAGGAGACAAAGATAGCGGATAAATTTAATGAGTTTTTTTTACAAAGTATAGACGAAATTTTACAATCGGACAGAACAATAAATGAAGAGGAGACTAGAATTGAAATCAATATAAACACAGAGATGGATAATTTTGAAGTGATATATCGTATGAAGCTAGATAAGATAGTAAAGGACTTACAAAATAAAAAAGGTACGGAAGATGGAATAAACAAAGAATTTATCAAAATAGCATGGAAAGGAATAGGAGGAATAATGCTAATTCTAATTAATAAATCGATGCAAGAAGGGATATTCCCAGTAAACTGGAAGACATCAACAGTAGTGTCTATACCAAAAGTCGCAAGAAGCAAAAGAGCAGAGGAAGACAGACCAATGAATATGTTACCGATTTATGAAAAAAGATTAGAATTAACGGCCAAAGAACAAATAATTGAATAAGTAGAAGCAAATAACATTCTAAAAACAGAAATATCGGGTTTTAGAAAAAACTTCTCGTGTGAAAGTGCACTACAGAATACACTTATCTCATGGAGAAAAAGTTTAGATAAAAGTGACATAATAGGGGTGGTGTTTCTAGATTTTAAAAGAGCTTTCGAAACGATCAATAGAGGATTATTATTAAAGAAACTAAAAATATATGGGATAAAAGGAAACGTGCATAAATGGATTGAATCGTACATGACAGATAAGAAACAACAAGTAAGGTATGGTAATAGTTTGTCAGGAAAGAGAGAGACCAAGCACGGAGTACCACAGGGCTCTGCCCTGGGTCCACTATTATTTGTATTGTACATAAACGATATTTTAAACCAATTAATTGAGTTCATGTAAAATGTTTGCGGATGACACTGTGATATATGTAAGCGGTAGTGATAAATGTGAGATAGAAAAGAAACTAAACTCCGACTTGAAAAGAATCGTACTATGGCTAGAAAGTAATGCATGAAGACTAAATACAAATAAAACTAAATTTATGATGTTACATGATCCGAGAAAACCGTACCGGATAAACAGCTGTAATATTGAAGTGAAAAAGGATAAAATTGGAGAGGTAGAAGAGTTCAAATATTTGGGAGTAATAATAGACAGAAACTTGAGATTTGATAAGCTGCCGGCGCATATAGTGAAGTAGCAGAGAAAATAAATTTGTACAGGATAAATAAATACGTGTCTGCTAGTACGTTAATTACTATTTATAAATCGATAATAGCACCGCATTGCGATTATTGCAGTACAATGCTGCTGAATGTGAACGCGGAATGGATGGGTGCCTTACAAAAAACACAAAACAGGGGAATGCGTGCAATACTGCGATGTAATAGATATACGAGAGTGAAGGAAACGCTAGAAGTACTGGGTTTTTAAGCATAAAACAAAGAATGATATAAAATGTATGTGTGTTTGTGCATAAAATAAAAAATGCAATTATGCCGAACTATTTGAGTGACGAAATAACATTGGTAAGAGATAGGCATGGATACAATACTAGACAAAGAAATAACATAGACATAAAACATCGTAAAACGAGTAAGGGACAGAAATGTTTAACATGCACGGGATTTGAGTTATACAATAAGCTACCGAATGAAATGAAGTCAGCACGTACCATACATGGATTTAAGAGAAAATTAGTCGAACGCGTCAAAAGACGAGATGATTCATAAGGCGGGAAGAAGTAAAATGTACGAGACATAGATGTAAGTTATAGGTATAGAAGGAAAATATGTTATTTTTGGTGATGAAGCTTTGGCGACGGACGACCGAATAACTTTTTTCTTTTTTAACGTTTCGCCCCTTGGTTTTGGGGCCTCTTCAGAAGTTTTATTATTTTCTTTGTTCGTTTAATTTTCTTGAGTCCTTAACTGACAGTTGATCCATGTTCTTGTTGAATCTTGTTGAAGAAGTTCATATTTTCTTCATTTAACGCCAGATGATAACTTGATCATAAGATTGGATGATAAGTTATTCGGTCGTCCGTCGCCAAAGCTTCATCACCAAAATTAATCAACGGCCAACGCACTTCAAACCAAGTTATCATCTGGCGTTAAATGAAGAAAATATGAACTTCTTCAACAAGATTCAACAAGAACATGGATCAACTGTCAGTAAAGGACTCAAGAAAATTAAACGAACAAAGAAAATAATAAAACTTCTGAAGAGGCCCCAAAACCAAGGGGCGAAACGTTAAAAAAGAAAAAAGTTATTCGGTGGTCCGTCGCCAAAGCTTCATCACCAAAATTAATCAACGGCCAACGCACTTCAAACCAAGTTATCATCTGGCGTTAAATGAAGAAAATGTGAACTTCTTCAACAAGATTCAACAAGAACATGGATCAACTGTCAGTAAAGGACTCAAGAAAATAAAACGAACAAAGAAAATAATAAAACTTCTGAAGAGGCCCCAAAACCAAGGGGCGAAACGTTAAAAAAGAAAAAAGTTATTCGGTCGTCCGTCGCCAAAGCTTCATCACCAAAATTAATCAACGGCCAACGCACTTCAAACCAAGTTATCATCTGGCGTTAAATGAAGAAAATATGAACTTCTTCAACAAGATTCAACAAGAACATGGATCAACTGTCAGTAAAGGACTCAAGAAAATTAAACGAACAAAGAAAATAATAAAACTTCTGAAGAGGCCCCAAAACCAAGGGGCGAAACGTTAAAAAAGAAAAAAGTTATTCGGTCGTCCGTCGCCAAAGCTTCATCACCAAAATTAATCAACGGCCAACGCACTTCAAACCAAGTTATCATCTGGCGTTAAATGAAGAAAATATGAACTTCTTCAACAAGATTCAACAAGAACATGGATTAACTGTCAGTAAAGGACTCAAGAAAATTAAACGAACAAAGAAAATAATAAAACTTCTGAAGAGGCCCCAAAACCAAGGGGCGAAACGTTAAAAAAGAAAAAAGTTATTCGGTCGTCCGTCGCCAAAGCTTCATCACCAAAATTAATCAACGGCCAACGCACTTCAAACCAAGGAAAATATGTTAGCAAGTGAAGAGCAAGTAAGAATGATGTAAAGAATACGAAGTAGCTACAAGCTGAATAAATACTTATCAATCAATTTCTGTCTCTTTCTCTTTCTCTCTCTCTGTGAAATGAGACGTGTGGCAGATGTGCTGGATTTTCGAGTCGAGATAAAATACAGAAAACACTGTTCATAAAAGTGATGTTTATGAAAAACGCACAGAAGGACTAGTTGTGAAATGATAAACAGTACCAGAGGATAATAAAAAACTCCTCGATCGAATAAAATCGTGACGTTAAAAGTGAGATTGACAGTGACGGAGGCGGACATATTGGATTCCAGCAGCGGTGGCCATCCCGCATTGCCGGTGCACAGCCAGTGACACCCAATCAAAGGCTACGCTACCGGCGCTGGCAGCGCTGCCCTGTCCAGGGTGGCAATCTTCGCTACCTCGGTCATATGTCTGGTCAGATTACCGGAATAGAAAGTGACGTGAGAAGTGTTAAGAAACGATACCAAACCAAAATGTGCAAAGTGCAAAAAATTAATAATGACTGTACAGCACAAATGCAAAAAATGTGACAAATACTATCACCCTGGATGTGCAATAATTCACATGAGTTATAACTCGTCGAATGATCTTGTCTTATGTCCAGGGCCGATAGAGGCAACAGGTGAGCAGGAAAGTCATACAGGGATGAGTTGTGAAGCAGAAGTAGGAGAAGTACAAACATTGAAATCAGCAGAAGAAGAGAATATAAGAAAACGTAAGCGCATAAGTCAAGCTGACAAAATACAAGAAGAAGAGTGTATTATAGAACTGTCTGACGCAAAAAATAAAATGGATGTAGGAGTGGGATTAAGTCTAGATGAAAAAATAGACATAATATCTAAAAGCTTGGAACGATTGAATGGATCTGATCTAAGAAAAATAAAGGAAGACATAAGATCCGTAATTAAAGAAGAAGTACAGGAACTGAAGGCAACCATCGTAAAGGACTTGAAAAACGAGATTGAAAAGACAGTGAGAAATACGATTGCTAAGACAGTAGAAAAAGCGAATGAAAAATTAGTGGACGAAATGAAACGTATGTCAGAAAGAGTGAGATGGTGCAGTACAAATATGGATGGAGAACAAAGTGGAGCGGAAAATCGATATAGTGAGCTGGTTAATGAAAAAATAGTTAACGAGAAATGAACACAAAACTGGAAAAAGTACATACGCGGATAAAGCGGAATCGGCTAGGGTCCAACAAATTATTGTAGAACCTTCCGTGGAACAAGAGAATCAAAAGACATTGGAGTCGATTGAAAGAGTCGATATAATGAAGCTGGGTGTGGGTGTGAACGAAATAAAAACCGGTCGGAATGGAAAAATAATTTTGAATTGCGAAAAAGATAAGGACAAAGAAATATTGGGAGAAGCACTAAGGGAGAAAATCGGCAAGCACTACAAAATTACTATCCCTAATAAAAAAATGCCGAAATTGAAAATCGTGGGATTGGATGAATGTATTAATTTGGACCCGGATCGGGAAAAAGAGTTCCTCGAACAAATAGCGGAACGAAACAGTTTATACATGAACAATGCCGAAGTGCACATGAAATTCTTGGAAAAAAGTGGTCGTTGATAACAGAGAGTCAATTATCATTCAAGTAGATCCCAAGACGCACAAGACACTAGGTGATCGGGGGAAAATTAAAGTAGGATGGAGAGTGTATAGAGTATATGATCATATAAGTGTCCTCCAGTGCTACAAATGCTGGAGGTATAATCACTATGCAAAGGATTGTAAAAACAGTGTCGTATGTAGAAGATGTGGAGGCCCGCACCAAGAAGAGGAATGTAAGGCGGAAGTAAATAAATGCGGAAATTGTACTTACAGCGCGACAAAATCAGGAAGATCGGATGTACTATATGATCATGCAGCATCAGATAAGGGAAAATGTGAAACATATAAAAGAATGATAATTAGAGGTCAAAACAACACACTCTATTACAACGAATAGCAATCACAGCAGTGGAAAGGACAGGATAAACAATTAGAAGCCCGGAATAACATGTTCATAATGCTATTAAATGCTCAAGGATTCATGATCCACAAAACAGAAATTGAAATGCTGATAGGAAACAAAAGACCTAAAATTATGTGTTTGACGGAGACCCACGTAACAGAAGAAGTGAGTGACAGTGAATTGGCAATCGCTAATTAGAAATTGGTAAGAACAAATTCGGAAAATCCTAGAACAGGCGGGGTGATGACGTATATTTATCAAGCAATAGAATTTAGAGTGTTGTCGAATGAATGTGTCGAAAGAAATGTATGGATGAATGTTGTGCAACTGTTAGGAAAATACCATAACACTATGATTTGTAATGTCTACCACTCCCCTAGTGAGAGTACTGGGAAATTTATAGAAGTAATTATTAATAAATGTGAGGAGCTCATTGAAATTGGACAGGTAATAATACTAGGAGGTTTTAATATTGACGTTAATAAAGAGACCCATTATAAAAAAAGATTGACTGCGAACCTTTCAAGTTTAGGAATTAAACGACTCGGAGAACTCGGAAACAATAATAGATTTGGTTTTCTCGAATTTTAAAATTAAAACAGATGTGCTTCTCACGCCAAAAATAACCGACCACAATATTGTTCAAATTAAATTGTATAACACGACTGATAATAACGACGAAAAAATAATATATTATAAACGGGACATGAGTAAGTTCGATGAACACAAATTTAATAATAGAATAAAAGAAAAAATAGAACCGCTTCTCAGTGCAACAGCTACGGTGCTTGCGAAAAGTGTGATAAATTGTATGGTGGAAACAATGAATGAAATGGCACCAGTAGAGAAAAAAATGATGTCGATAAAATGGGCTAATAAGCCATGGGTCACCGAAAAAGTCCGTAGTGCTATTAAGAAAAGGGATGATGCGTACAATAAATCAATCGATACCAGGGATCAAGCAGATTGGCTAATTCACAAATTATACAGAAATCAAGTGGTGTGTGCAATAAGAAACAACAAAAGACAATACTATGATCGAAATATAGATGATCAACAAAATGACCAGGGAAAAATGTGGAAGGCATTGAAAGAATTAATAGGGAAGAAAGAAGTTCCAACGGGTAAACGAACGATCACATTTAAAGGAATTGAATGTAAGGATCCAAAACAAATAGCAAGAAAGATGAATGAATATTTTGTTAAAAGTGTTGAGGATATCGTACGGGAGATCGGAGAAAAGACAGAAAGTAATATTTATGTTCGCTGCGTAGACGAATCATTCGACGAATTTCGTGAAGTAACGTATGAAGAGCTTGACATCATTATCGGAAACTTAGATTGTAAAAAAAGAAAAAGTGAAAAGATAACGGCAAAAATGCTCAAGAGTATGTGGAAAGAGAACAGCGCAATCTTCAGAGCGATGGTAAACAAAATGCTAACGGAAGGAATTATACCAGATGAGTGGAAAATTTCAAAAATCACTCCAATACAAAAGATCGCAGATAGTATCAACTCGGAAGAATACCGACCAATCAACACATTGCCATTGTATGAAAAAGCCGTAAAACAAGTGGTAAAGAATCAGCTGCTGAATCATATTGAATAAAATGGTATACTGATTCCCGAACAGTCTGGGTTCAGGAAAAAGCATTCGTGTGAGACAGCGATATAAAACACGTTAATAGAATGGAGGAGTAAGTTAGATAAAAGTCAATTAATAGGAGTTGTCTTTGTCGACTTTAAACGCGCATTTGAAACTATAGATAGAGATAATTTAAAACAAAAGTTAGTAATGCACGGAATTGGAGGGAAAGTGTATAAATGGTTGTCATCGTATTTACAAAATAGGAAACAATTTGTAAATTTTAATGACGTGCAAACAAATGAGATAGATGTTAAATTCGGAGTTCCGCAAGGATCGGTGCTAGGGCCACTTTTATTTGTTCTGTATATAAATGATATTATCAATGCCTTAAATGTTAACGAGTGTAGCTGTAAATTATTCGCGGACGATGCAATGTTATATACACCAAGTGATAAGATAAACGTAGGACAGGAACGATTGAACAATAATTTACAAAAAATGGCGAAATGGCTCAAACAAAACTCGCTAAAAATAAATAGTTGTTATTCTACTCGTTACCCGCTCTCGTCACTTACCGTCGTCCGCGCGTGGCCTCTCGACTGGGGTAAGGATTGGATGGGGGGGGGGGGCGATTAATTAACGGAGACTCGATGCGTAATGTTCGTAATAATGAATAAAGTTGTGTTTTATTTTCAGGATGCGTAAGTAAGGTAAGTAATTAGATAGTTAATGGTGGATGACGCCGGCTGTGACTACATACTCGATAATCACCGACCGTCGTCGTTGGGCCTGGGCCCCTCGGTACTCGCAACGTATCGTTCTGCGCGCGTCGCACGGTCGTGCCTCGCACACGACCCTCGGTTATCGTACAGCGCTCGCGAACTACTCGCGTCGTATATCGAACTGAACTCGAACTCGACTCGGACTCCACTCGGACTCGACTCCCTCTACGCCGTGATCTACCGACGCTCGCATTGTCCGTATTTCGAAAAACCCCTCTCGCGACGCCGCCGCAGCGGGCTTTTGGCGCTTTATCGAGCAGGGATTCGCAATTCCGTCGCGCTTGCGCGCGCAGCGTTAACACTCGGCCATCCTTGTCACACACTCGTCCTCGCGTGTATAATCCGCTAGGTTTTTCGGTCGTCGTTTCGTTCGTTACGGGCGAGCTACGCCGCCTCCCTCGTCGTGTCTCTTCGGTTCCTCTTCGTTCTTATCGGATACACCGGTCGTCCCGTGATCCTCGATTTCTTCTTCCGCTTGGGATGCTGATTCGCAGCTTCGTTGCTCGCTGTGGATCGCCTCGGTATCGTGTCGTTATGTGGAAGCCACAGCTTGAGCTGGCTTGCGGGGGCGGTCGTCGCGTACCTCCGCCCTTCCTTTTCGCACAAATCGGCGACTCGATAGGTGTCACTCGGTAGTACCTCGATTATCGTCAACGGTCCACGATATTTCGGTTGTAATTTCGTGCTTTCACCGGTCACCACAGTTGCAGCCTTCATGTATACGATATCGCCTACACGAAACGTCACGTTCCGCGCACGTCCTCTGTCGTACCGGTCCTTCATCTTCGTCTGCGCGGTCACTATCCGTTCTCGCGCGCTTGCTTGTAGTAATTTCGGTGATTCGTACTGTAACGAACCGTTGCTACGTATGGTTCGATAGAACTGTATTTTTTCCGATTTTTTATGTTTCGAAAGAAATTACCGCAAAATCAAAAGCGGAAGGAACGGGACACGAGGATGGAGCTTGTTAAAGTCAATAATGTAGCGAATTAAGTTGTCAAAAATGAATGTATTATTTATTCGCGTCGTTGAAATTCCGAAAAGGAATAAATACGTCAACGTACGAGGGATGAATTCTTATAGTTCAGCGGTCCAACAGGACGGTTTTTAACGGATAATGATGAACATTTTAATTCAATATGAATTAGAACAGCGACGATCGCTCAATACAGTAGTGTTTGATCGTATGACATTTGGATAAACCGCGATTTGTACGGGTGTATATGCACCTGCATTATTACATACCGCAATATGACTAATTCAATTAACGTTGAATTATTAAAGTAACATCGGTTCGATTCCAATCCGGATTTTAAGGTAGTGAGTGACTGAGAACAGTTAATCCATTGACGCATACCCGGTGATAATGAAATTATCGCGGGATGAGAAACCGAATTTGAAATAGGAACGACAACGAAAAATTTTGCTAACGCGAATTAGCAAGAATATCGGAGGTAGCGTGAAATCGTGGGTTAACGAAATTAAATCCGGAGTGGAAACGAAAAAGCGATGAGAAGAAGTCCAAAGAAACAAGCGCAGGAGGAATGAATGAGTATTGTATATCGCATCGCGAATATTTTCATCTTAAGAATAACAAATGACGACGAGCTCCGAACATGATCGAGCAATTTGACAACGGATTAAACAACATGGCCGCGAACCCGTGGTATCGCGATCATGGCGTGTCGGTGCCGGCGATATCACCGATAAAAGATGGCGGACGCGTTCCGAAAATGGCGAAACGGCAGCAACGGCGGGCGATGACGCGATTGCGCGACGCGGTCGACGATTAACTCGCGAAATTATCAAAGTCCGAAATATTAATTCAATCGCGTAACACGAGGATTGACGGTAAAATATTGTTCGATGAGCACTACGTGGTACTCATACACGATAATCGACACATTGCGAAGCACGAACACGTGCGCGAGCATGAATGCATAGCAAAAATCGTTGCACACCGAAAGAATGTTTTTTGGCCACGTCACCCCTGGAAGAATTCGAAGCTTCAAGGGTGCGTAAGGCATTAATGAAAAAATGGAAATTCAAAGATCCCCCGTTGCACGCACGCGGGCGTGATGAGACGCGACGCGGATGACGCGAACATCGATGAAAATTGATGATCGCGACGGTGTCGTGGTTTGGACACCGTCAGATAACGTTTTTATTTCGTATGAGTAAATTATGAAACGGCGATGCGCGCCGTTCATGTATCGCGCACTGTTTGATAAATTGAATGTGAACGCGTATCCGGATGTGATGACCGGACACGCGATACCTGTTAAATGTGGCGTGCTCCGACGTCGATAGCTCCGATGGTCGTATGGACGGATCGGTATCCGGGCAGCACGTCGAAATCCTCGATCCCATGGATTTGTCAGTCGAATGATGATTTCCAGGAGAGGGCCGTGTATCTTGGAGTCGAAATATTTCTGCGTGGAAATTGCGAACTCGCGCCGATGATGTAGTCGAGTGCTTCGCGCACGAGGACGTCGATCGCCCATGCGATCGTGTAGACCACTCAATATCCGAACGGCAAGTCGAAATCTTCGAACCCGTGGATCCGTGGTTCGACGAATAATTTACAGGAGAGGCCAGCGTGCCTCGGAACCGAGATATTTTTGTATTCTCGTGAATATTACGAGAGAAGATGGCGAACTTGTGCCGAAGATGTACTCGTGTGCTCGCACACAAGAAAGAAAAATGGCGTAATCCGGTTACGTAGATTGCCACCCGTATCGGTCGAGATCTCGTGAAGAAGTAGTGATCGATGGCCGCTCGCGGTCGCGTAGCCCGCGACGCCGTGGGGGGTAGCGGTGATAACGTGATTCCAGCCGGTCGGGTGTGTAGTCGTCCAATCGCAGGCGCCGACGGTGTCGTAGCGGCCCGGCGGGCCAATGGGCGTGCGTGAGCCGTCGCGACGACGTGCTGGTTGTATCGCTGTTTCACTCAGATCGATGAGTGACGCAATCACCCATCGATCTGAGCTTAAACCGGACGGTGACGAAACATATCGGGCGATTGTCGCACCACGAGGTGCGACAATCGCGCAAAAATTTGAGATTACCTAGCTCCGCTGAGCGGTGGCTACAGTACGTATTTTGTTCGCTATGTAACAATCTAAGTTCCTCCTCGTTTCGACTCACTTCGTACCCGTATAATAGTTTGAATGAACTCATTCGTGTGGATGCGTTCCGTGCATCGTTAAGGTGCCGTTGTACCTCGTTGATGTATGCGTCCCAGTCCCGTTCGTCTTCTCGCTTGATGCTTGCTCGCAGCATCGGAACGAGTGTCGAATTGACTCGCTCCACAAGTCCATTGGCCTGTGGGTGTCGGGGTGAATTGAGTGTATGACGTATGCCGTGTTTACGACAAAACTCCGCGAACTGACTCGACGTAAAGCAAGTACCGCGATCGGACACAATTTTCCGCGGCGCGCCGAAGTTCGTTACGAATGTCTCCAGCGCTTTCACCACCGTTGATACCTTCGTATCGCGTACGGCGTGTAACACGACGTATTTCGTAAGGTTGTCGATTATTACGAGAATGTATTTGTTTTTGCGCGTTGACGTCACAAACGGACCCGTGTGGTCCATATGGACGAGGGCGAATGGTCTCTTCCCCGGCGGTATGGGATGGAGCAGACCGCTCTGCGGACCCGGTTTGGTTTTAATTAGAACGCATTTAATGCACGAGTTAATGTGTCCTTTGATGTATCTTTTCATGCTTGGAAAATAATAATTTCCGCGTAGTAGGTGGTACGTGCGTTCTACGCCCAGATGCCTCTTCGAGTCGTGATACCTCACGACCAAACCCTCGCGCATCGCGCGCGGTGCCACGAACAACAGTCGATCGTTCACACGTTTGTACAGCACACCATTCATTTGTTCATAGCCGTTTACTTCACTGTATTCGCTCGCATTTCGCTCGCTTTCGTTTTTTTCTAGAAGTCGCAGTTTACATTGGAGGATCGAATCGGCTCGCTGCTGCATCACCACCTCCTCTAAGTCACTCGTTTCTACGAAAATACCCGTAGATTCTACGTCGTGCGCATCTGACGCGTTGTCGTGGACTGGCGCCCGGCTCAGTGCATCTGCATGAGCCATGCGTTCTCCCGGTCGATGTACGATTTCGAAATCGTACTCAGTTAACGAATTATTCCACCGAATCATCGGAGGATTGATCGTCCTCGTCGTACTCACGTGCATAAGCGCCTAGCAATCGGTGATTATGGTAAGAGAAATATTGATTAATATCGGACGTAACCGGGCGACAGCCGAGACTATCGCTAATAACTCCAACTTACTAGAGTGGTAGTTCTTCTCGACCGCGCTAGTACGTCGGCTTATCGCGTACACTAATCGTAAACGTTTCTCGTTGTCTCGCTGCATCACTAATGCACCTAGTCCTATCGCGCTAGCATCGGTGTGCAATTCGGTAATTCGAATCGGGTCGAACGGCTGTAATACGGGAGTGCTTGTCACTGCGTCTTTAAGCCGGTCGAACGCGCCCTGTTCCACGCCTGTCCATGAAAACCCCTTTTTTTCCTTTTTCAGCAATGCATGTAATGGCGCAGCCACGTGCGCGAATCCTGAGATGAAGCGACGGAAAAATCCTGCCATTCCGAGAAATCTCCGAATCTCGTGTTGGTTTTTTGGTAACGGAAAATTTGCTATTGCACGTGCTTTTACTTTACCCGGTTCGATACCGTGTGAACTAATCTCGAAGCCCAAATATGTAACTCGATCTTTTAGAAATTCGCATTTGTCCAAATTAATGGGCAGACCTGATTTTCGTAACGCTTGTAATACTAGAATTAGCCGTTCCCTCAAATCTACCCAATCTTTTCCGGGGATGAAAATGTCATCCAGATAGAAGAGAACAGTTTCATCTGGCAACGGCCCCAATGCTTTATGCATGGCCTTAGAGAAATACGCCGCCCCGTTCATCAGACCGAAAATCATTCTGGTGAACTCGACTGTCTCGTCCGGCGTAATTATTGCTGTTTTTGCTCGTGCGTTCTCGGACAATGGGATTTGCAAGTACCCGTGCGCTAGGTCTAGGGTAATGAACATTTTACTATCGCGTGTTCGCGTGAGATGATCGTCAAGATTCGGTAGGGGAAAGTGTACTCGTTCGGTTTGACTATTTAATCTTCGGAAATCGGCAACTAGTCGCGATCTACCGTCTTTCTTTTTTACGATCAGTACTGGACTCGCGTATGGCGATTCAGTTTTGCGGACTATTCCTGCCTCTCTCCATTCACGTATTATGTCTTGCATTTCGTCCCTTTCTCGGTCGCTCGCGCGGTATGGTTTCGCAAAAACGGGTCGACTATTCGGTTTCTCGACGATATCCATGGTTATCTCGGTGAGACCCAATTTCGAAAATATTTAACGCTACGCAATCTCGATATTCATTGATAATATTTGTTAGATCGCGTTTAACGGCTTCCGGATGTACCTCGCTAATTCTCAAATCAAGATCTCTCAAGATCTCTCCGCGTATTAATTTCTTTCCCGCATGTATATTTTTTTCAGTCTTACCAACGTTCAACATCGCCACCTCGTGACGATTCGTCGCACTTTCGACGTTGATGCAGATCATCGACGCTGGTGGTATTGTCTCGTCGGACGCCGCGATGGCCCCATCACGCGCACGATCGCGAATCGATAACGCTTCCGGGTAGCCCTCCTCGCGCACGCCGAACGCGAGTTTCTCGCCGCTCTTTCGGTACGTCACCCACGGTTTTTCGGTAAAGTCGCGTCCGATGATTGACGGGTATGGTTGGGTATCGTCGGGCACAACCCTCACTCGCACGTCCGGCACTAAAACACCGTCTTCTTCGACGTCGACTTTAATTATCCCCGGCGACACCACCACGTTTCCCGCACTTCCCCAACCTCGTAATTCTGTTGGTGCACGGATGACTTTATGTCCGCCTTCGATGACACACGTCGCTTTCATGGTGCAAACGCAAGCACCCGTATCCATCAACACACTCGTTATTTGCCCGTTGAATTTCACCGGTTTTATGTATTTATACCCGTCGTTGTCGTTTTCGGTTTTTATCATGTTTATGTTTGCAGGTTCCGAACTCCGTTTTTCGGTGCAATGCTTTTCCGTATGCCCACTTTTCCCACAACCACGACACTTTAGTGGTCTCTTGGGCTCGGGGCAATCACGCGCGAGGTGTCCGATTTTAAAACAATTATAGCACTTGCTATCTTCCGGTTTACGCGACGCGGACGAACGGGCTTCGTTGCCGTTCGACGTTTCTCTTTTTCTTTCGAACTTCGGACTCGCGTGGCTTTGTGTTTTACCGCGCGCCACTTCCTTATCCCCACGCGGTCCCGTATCGAATCGTCCTAGAGTTCGTTCACTCACGATCATGTCGTGCAGTAGTTCGTCCAGACCTTCGTGCGGTCGGTTCAACAACGATGCACACACTTCCCGAGACTGTAACCCCGCGATCACTTGCTCTTTCGTGTCACTGATCGTAAGGTTTAAGTCGGCGCACATTCGCGCTTTCGCGTGAAAATAATCTCCGATATTTTCTTCGCGTTTTTGTGTTCTCGCCTTCATCCGTTCCCACTTTGTGGTTAGGTTTTCCGCTACGATGAAGGTTTTCCGGAATGCGTCCTTGAAACGGTCCCATGACGTTAATTGTTTCGCACGCATGCGATACCAGTCTCGGGCACCATTTCTCAGATGCATTCGCGCAGTCTCCAATGCATAATTCTCAGGCCATCTGTGCACGTGCTGCATTTGCTCGAGGTTTTCGAGCCATTCTCGCGGTTGCGCGTCACGCCCGTTCCCCGAAAACAATTTGATATTCCGGCTTAAGTCGGGTATGACGTGGTACAGTGGAACGTCTTGTCGCTGCTCGCTGGTGCGCGCCAGCCGATCGAGCAGTTCGTGCAACACGGCGCTCGACTCTGCTCCGTAGCGTAGCGCTTCGCGGTACGTGTCGTTTGGTTGCGGTGAACTATTGCCAGCCGTTGCGTACGTGGTCAACCCGCGCCTCATGCGCTCGATTTCGGATGTCACGTCTCCCGCCCCGCTAGGCGCGCGTCGATCACCGCTCACGTTGCCTCGCGCGTCGGCCACTCGTCACACCTCACCGTACGTCTCGCCCACTCGCTCACCGTTCAACGAGCGATCACGTGTCCCAGCCGCGCTCCCATGGGTTCTATCCCTGGGGCCGGCACCCGATTGGCGCGCTTCGTCGACGAGCATCGCGCGTGTGTCGTCGATCCCCGTTAGGGACTTCGCTCGACAAATCGATTTTCTCACAGTGACCACTGGGTATAAATCATTCTCGAATTTCGCACTCGATGACGCCTCGACGAACGGCTCCTTGTCGTCTCGCGCGTCGATTAACGGCTCCTCGCCATCTTGCTCCGCGGCTAACTCCGTTTCGGCGCCATATTGCTCAATGGTGACCACGTTGTGATCCGCCGGTTTTTTTTGTTCTTTTCTGGGTGGCGGCTTGCCAGACTTGTCGCGTTTTCGATTTCCCATTTTTTTTTTTTCACAGGCACTCGTTTTTTTTTGCACGAATGGATTTACAATCCCACTTCTGAAATGTTATTCTACTCGTTACCCGCTCTCGTCACTTACCGTCGTCCGCGCGTGGCCTCTCGACTGGGGTAAGGATTGGATGGAGGGGGGGGGGCGGCGCGATTAATTAACGGAGACTCGATGCGTAATGTTCGTAATAATGAATAAAGTTGTGTTTTATTTTCAGGATGCGTAAGTAAGGTAAGTAATTAGATAGTTAATGGTGGATGACGCCGGCTGTGACTATATACTCGATAATCACCGACCGTCGTCGTTGGGCCTGGGCCCCTCGGTACTCGCAACGTATCGTTCTGCGCGCGTCGCACGGTCGTGCCTCGCACACGACCCTCGGTTATCGTACAGCGCTCGCGAACTACTCGCGTCGTATATCGAACTGAACTCGAACTCGACTCGGACTCCACTCGGACTCGACTCCCTCTACGCCGTGATCTACCGACGCTCGCATTGTCCGTATTTCGAAAAACCCCTCTCGCGACGCCGCCGCAGCGGGCTTTTGGCGCTTTATCGAGCAGGGATTCGCAATTCCGTCGCGCTTGCGCGCGCAGCGTTAACGTAGTAAAATAACTTTTTTCATGCCTAATCATGACCCGAGAAAATTGAACGTAAGGAAGCAGTGCAATATCAAAATCGAAATGGACGAAATCGAAGAAGATACGCACGCAAAATATTTAGGTGTTATAATTGATGATAATTTACTATTTGACAAAAATGCGTGGTACGTAGCGAAGAAAGTGGCGATAAAAACAAACTTGTTAAGTAGGATAAAAAAAGACATATCAGTGTTCAGAATCGCGGTATATAAAAGCATAATTGGACCCCATTACGACTACTGTGGTACAATAATGTTAAATTATAGCAATAACTGTATGGAAATGCTTCAAAAACCCAAAAATAGAGCCATGAGAGCGATCTTAATGGTAAGCCGATATACACGTATCAGCGATATGTTGAACGTATTGGGGTTCATAAGTGTACGTCAACGAATGTTTTATAACTTGATCATGTTTGTGTGGAGAATGAAGAATGGCATGGCGCCAACGCACTTGACCGAAGAAATAGAACTTGTAGGCGAAAGGCACCAGTACCAGACCTAAAGTGAAGATAATTTAGGAATCAAATCGACTCGAATAAAAACGGCTGAAAAATCAGTTACATACAGAGGATTCGAAAAGTATAATGAATTGCCGAAAGAAATGAAAGAAGAGAAATGAAGAACAACATTCAAACGTAAATTGAGAGAATATGTAAAAACGAGATACGAATATGAGAAAGAATGAAGATGAAAATGAGAGGGGGGTAGAAAGCGGAATAACGTATGGGCCTAATATTGAGAAAGTGAATGAAGGAATGGTGTCCACGCGTCGTACGCGTTAGTGGAAAACCAAAAATGTAAAAAGAACAAAAAAAAAAGGGTATGATAATACATAAAAGAAAAGACTGCGCAAACTCGCGTAAAGCGTCGCCCTGTGACACCTGGGTTCGAGAGTACGCCGGAAGCTCCTGTAATTATACGTGAACGCCCCGTAGAGTCGTCACGGTGCGTCACAGCGATCCATCGATCGATGGAACTAGATCATTTTCGAACGTCCAAGGGACACATGCTAGTGTGCGATCGGTGCGAACCACGCTGCGTCTCAGCCAAGTATCTCGAGCTATCCGCAATTGTTACGGTAATAGTGCTCTGCTCCGAACCTCGCGATCAGTACGACCTAGTTCCGGTCGGTCATTTATTCAGTAATTTGTTTTCACGAATAAAACGTTCGTAATTATATTCGAAACCACTCGTGAGAAATTATTCACCGGCCACGCTCCGAAATATCCCCACCTTCTTCGCATCCAATTATCTCATTACCTATCTGAATGTGCACGTTGCGAAGGCGTGGACATTTTTTGGTCCTTCGAGCCGGATATTTCGGAAAGTTCGTAAAACGGAGTGAATAAGTGCAAAAAATTAGTAGTGATCGAACCGGAACACGTGACATCGAGTGCTTGCTTAACGTGGCTCCGCGAGTTTGTACGAAAGCACGAGCGCGAACGCTAACGTGTGCTTTCGCTTACCCACGGAAAGAACGAGCACGAGTTTACGTGCTCCGTCTCGCTTCCGAACGATTAAGCAGTCTACGTTCAGTGAGAAACACGTGCTCCGAATTTCGGTGCAACAAACTCGACCACGGAAAAAATCCAAGTTCTGTATTATTCGCCATTTCCGTTTAATTAATTGAAGCAATTCAAAAATATTCTTTACTTAGTTCAAGTGAATTACGTGCGGCCTGCCTAACAATAGTAACATGCAGTGTCGTTAAGTGATCTGTTAAAAATATATTTTGGAGCGAGAATCATTCGTTTCATCGCGTCGAACAGTCGAATATTCGGCAACAATATTGCACGACAGACTGTGGAATTTTACGAACGTATCACAGCATGTGAACATTACAAAGAAAAACCATTAATTCATAGTTTCCATGCGCGCGTTCATCCGTCGACTATCGTGACAGACTCGCGCTAACAACGAGCTTCGCGTTCAAAAAAAAAAACTATCGACATTCACATTGAAACGTGCGTTCAGTGAAATTGTCGAGTTAATTCGGACAGTATAGTAGTGGTTTCTTGGTCATGCGATTCTACCCGTGTTTTGTACTCGATCGTATGGTGGACAGTTCGTGTTCCAACTCTCTCGCACCGTTACGTTAGTACCCGAAAGCCAATAATCGTGGACCTTCTCGGCGAACACTGCGAAAAAATAGTTAGAGAGTGGGAGAACCCACTGTCGTCACGTGGTACCCACGCAGTCGGGATCACGTGCTTGTGTTACGGCATTACGATACCTACACTCTTGGTACCCACGCAGTCGGGACCTTAGTTAGTTCATCATGCCTGACCTTGATGCGCTCCTCTACGAGCAAGAAACACTTTTCTTGACGATGGAGCGTTTGATCGTCAATCTAAAGAAAGTAGGACGGTCCAACTTTACGCAGCCGATGTTACAGTCGCGCCTCCAACGATTGAATCAAACCTGGGATCAATGTCGATCGCTCGATGTTCGGCTTTACCAAGCTGCTACTACAGAACAACGGAAAACGCTGCCCTATTTCGAGAGTCAACAATTCATCACTTCGGAACAAGCCTATTGGGAAGGAAACGACTACATTACGCAAGCAGTAGCCGCAATACAAAAGCAAGTTGCTGCGCACGCTCCCCTCCCAGGTGACGGTACGTTTACCGAAGGTAATCAAAACAAATCAGCTCCATTGCCGCGTATACCGATGCCGATCTTTTCAGGCTCCACTCTTCAGAATCGAGAATGGTACCAGCCACAGTAATGCTTGCTACGGCGTGGATATTCGTCGCGTCGTCGAATGGACGTAGCATTAAGACCCGAGCGTTGTTGGATCAGGGGTCCCAGTCTTCGTTCGTAACCGAATCATTAGCTCAAATATCGCGAGCTCCGCGCGAGAAAATTCATGCTCCTGTGTCTGGACTCGGAGGCACTGATGCCGGTATTGGCCGTGCAATGGTTAATTTAACTCTTACGTCATGTAACGACACTAACGAACACATTAATTGTAAAGCCATCGTCTTTCAAAGATTAACCTCCTACGTGCCTCAACGAACAACATGTGCAGCTTCGTGGAGGCACCTCGAAGGTCTCGAATTGGCTGACCC
The DNA here is from genome assembly GCA_963971145.1 of Sussaba pulchella. NCBI lineage: Eukaryota > Metazoa > Arthropoda > Insecta > Hymenoptera > Ichneumonidae > Sussaba > Sussaba pulchella. The sequence goes on from OZ020172.1 coordinate 4,520,709, forward strand.
CAATCCAAACAGCGGCGAACCGATTTCAGTAATTTTAGGAGCCGATGTTTATGCAAACATAATTTGCGAAGGCCTCAAAAGAGGACCCCGAAATTCTCCGATAGCACAAAAAACAACGTTTGGCTGGATTATCTCTGGTCCGAATAGCAATGAAATTACGATGCCCAGTATTACGACCTTGACGGCGCAAATCAATATTAGTGAGCCCGTCTTATTTCGAGAACTCCGTCGCTTCTGGGAACTCGAAGAAGTCTCGACTTCGTCTCCTCACTCGGAGGAAGAGCTGGCATGCGAAGCCCATTTTGCAGCGACGCATCGGCGGTTACCAGGTGGACGTTACTGCGTCAGGCTCCCATTCAAGGGACCGACTCCGATTAGGCTCGGCTCTTCCAGCCATACCGCCGAAACTTGGCTCTTAAAACTCGAGAAAAAATTTATCCGCGATCCGGAATTGATCTCTCCATACTGCAATTTTATGGAAGAATACCTTACGCTCGGACATATGGTCCCAACTTCCTTTAATGATCCTGAGTCTACTCCTGGCGTCTACCTACCTCACCACCCGTAATTAAAGAGAGCAGTACGACACGTTTACGTGTCGTATTCAACGCGTCAAGTAAAACTTCGAACCATACGTCTCTAAACGATCATTTAATGATCGGTGCAAAGCTTCAAGCAGATCTGCCTGCAACCATCTTGCGCTGGCGTCGCTACAAGTTTGCGTATACCGCTAACATAACTAAGATGTACCGACAAATTGTAGTTGACCCAGTAGATACTCGCTACCAACAAATACTCTGGCGGTCAAACCCAACGCAACCAATTACGCCGTATCGCCTCACTACGGTAACATACGGAACCGCGTCTGCGCCATTTCTCGCGATGCGCGTATTAAAACAATTAGCCGACGACGAAGAAGTGAATTTCCCTGCTGCCGCGCGGATCATACGGGAACATTTTTACGTCGACGACGTCCTTTTCGGCGCTCCCGACGAAAAGTCAGCTCATGCACTCCGACATGAACTCGATAATTTACTCGCACGAGGCGGTTTCGTACTGCGTAAATGGATGTCTAGTCACGCCTCTCTTCTGGCAGACATTCCATTATCCGATCAGGAGTCGACAAAGCTTCGAACATTTGATGCGACCGAAGCAATCAAGGTATTGGGTATCGGATGGGTACCCGAAACGGATTCCTTTTGTTTTAATGCGTCTAGCCCCGAGCCTGCTCAATTTACTAAGCGCACGGTCCTCTCAATCACGGCGCAATTGTTCGACCCTCTGGGATGGTTAACCCCTGTCGTCATTACGGCAAAAATATTTTTGCAAGAATTATGGATTGCCTCAGTCGATTGGGACGAGGAGCTTCCACCAACTCTCGCCCAAAGGTGGAACGAGTACTGTAGACAACTTCCCGCGCTACAAGCTGTGCTAATACCCCGGTGGAATTTCCTCGAAACAGATGCGACAATCTGTGAAATTCATGGATTCGCAGACGCATCAAAACGCGCGTATGCAGCAGTCGTGTATCTACGCGTACTCAACGCCAATTCGAGCTATAACGTTAGTTTAATAGCAGCTAAGTCAAAAGTAGCTCCGATTAAAACTATTAGCGTCCCACGGCTAGAACTGTGTGCCGCAACCTTGCTCGCGAAACTCATCGAGTTCGTTCAAGCCACGTGCCAGTTACGATCATGCCGCGTTTACGCATGGACTGACTCAACGGTAGTATTAGCCTGGCTATAAAAACATCCGTCAGAGTGGCAAACGTTTGTTGCTAATCGAGTTGCGACGATACACCATCGACTTCCAAGCGCATCTTGGAATCACGTACCTACAAGTCAAAATCCTGCAGACTGCGCGTCACGTGGTCTACTGGCCGGCGAAATAACAAACCATCCTTTCTGGTGGCAAGGCCCACCATGGCTAAAACTAGACAAAAACTTCTGGCCCAGTGCCTCCGTAAACCCCGACCAAGCTGCTGACGTTGAGGCCGCTAACGTGCTGCAAACGCACGTCGCTCTCACTTGCTCGCCCAGCTGGGACCTTTGTAACAACGTTTCATCATGGTCCAAACTCGTCCGTATCACCGCGTACTGTTTACGATTCATTGCCCAGTGCCACCGCCGCGGTACTGCTTCAGCCCTAACCCTGTCCGGTAGCGAAATTTCTACAGCACAAATGCTCTGGATCGCGATCGCTCAAGCCGAGTCATTCCAAGACGATATTCACGCGCTAAAACGAGGAATCGCACTCCCTCGAAAATCGCGCTTGCGAAAACTCAACCCATTTCTCGACAAAAATCACGTTCTGCGCGTAGGTGGTCGCCTGGAGCTATCTCTGCTGTCGTACGAAGAAAAACACCCCATTATTTTATCACAACATCGCGTCAGCACGCTGATAGCCGAAGACGCGCATCGACGGTGCCTCCATGGAGGGCCGCAATTAACAACCACGATCTTGAGACAAAATTATTGGCTTCTCGGTCATCGACCATTCGTGCGAAAACTGATACATAACTGTGTTCCGTGTGCGCGCGAACGTGCTCAGGCACCACAGCAGATGATGGGTAGTCTCCCTTCCGCTCGAGTCTCTCAGACACGCGCATTCTTACACACCGGCGTCGATTACGCAGGTCCGTTTTTAGTTCGCGCAAGCAAGGGCCGCGGACGACACGCAAATAAAGCGTATTTAGCGCTCTTCGTGTGTTTGTCAACCAGAGCGATCCACCTCGAACTGGTATCGGATTACTCATCAGCCGCTTTCCTTGCGGCGTACCGTCGCTTCTGTGCACGTCGTGGCCTTCCGTCCGATATGTACAGTGATAACGGAACCACCTTTCAAGGTGCCGACACAGAATTACAGATCGCATACAAACGAATTATACAAGATCCCGATTTTGGGAACTTATTAGCCACGGACCGAACTACCTGGCATTTTATTCCCCCCGGCGCCCCACATTTCGGGGGTTTGTGGGAAGCGGGAGTTAAATGCACTAAGCACCATCTTCGTCGTGTTCTCGGCGCCCACACCCTAACATACGAAGAGTTCGAGACTCTAATTGCTCAGATTGAGGCCTGCCTCAACTTGCGCCCAATCGGCCCCCTCGAAACCGACCCATGTGATAGCACCGCACTTACCCCAAGACATTTCCTGATCGGTGCACCGTTGCTCAGTGTGCCTTCACCCACGTTGCTCCATATTAACGAAAACCGTCTTTCACGATGGTAACTTGTGCAACAAATGCTTGAAAGTTTTTGGAAGCGCTGGTCGGCCGAATATTTTCAATCTTTACAAATTCGATCGAAATGGAATGTTCCATGTCCAAACATTCAAATCGGAGACCTCGTTCTCATCCGTCACAACACCCTACCTCCGTCCAAATGGATGCTAGGCAGAATCACTAAATGTCACCCCGGACCAGATTCACGCGTTCGAGTCGTAACGGTGCGTACGTCGTCCTCGGAATTAAAACGACCAATCACCCAGCTCTGTCTTTTGCCGATCCATGCTCCTGACACCCACACACCTTTCATCGCAGACACCTCCGCAGTCCATCCCTGCAATGAGATCAATTCTGCTGCGCCGAATTCCGACAACGACTAAGGAAATGTGTGACTTAGGTAGCCACGATGCGCCGCTGCACGTCGCTCAATCAACGATCAAGCGCTGTATCCGTAACGTGCCCTGCGCGTGAGTTCACGGCGGGCGGTATTTATAAGACCTGTATGGAATTGTAAAAAAAAAAAAGCCATACATGTTTCAATAAAAAAAAAAAAAAAAAAATAGTGTAAAGGCTTCAGACGCTTCACGAGGAGTCGTTTAGCAATGTTACGCGAACATTAAGGTAGCCGGCACTGTCCGTCGCTCTACCATCGTATTCGTCGGCAATACTGCCGAAGCGGGCGGAATGTCCACGCATCGTACGCGTTAGTGGAAAACCAAAAATGTAAAAAGAACAAAAAAAAAAAAAGGGTATGATAATACATAAAAGAAAAGACTGCGCAAACTCGCGTAAAGCGTCGCCCTGTGACACCTGGGTTCGAGAGTACGCCGGAAGCTCCTGTAATTATACGTGAACGCCCCGTAGAGTCGTCACGGTGCGTCCATCGATCGACGGAACTAGATCATTTTCGAACGTCCAAGGGACACATGCTAGTGTGCGATCGGTGCGAACCACGCTACGTCTCAGCCAAGTATCTCGAGCGATCCGCAATTGTTACGGTAATAGTGCTCTGCTCCGAACCTCGCGATCAGTACGACCTAGTTCCGGTCGGTCATTTATTCAGTTATTTGTTTTCACGAATAAAACGTTCGTAATTATATTCGAAACCACTCGTGAGAAATTATTCACCGGCCATGCTCCGAAATATCCCCACCTTCTTCGCATCCAATTATCTCATTACCTATCTGAATGTGCACGTTGCGAAGGCGTGGACAAATGGAATGTCGCGAAATTGTCATATGTATAATAGAAATGTGATATTACTGAGTTTTATATATAACATATCCGAAATGTAACATTGTAGATGTAATATTGTACAAAGTAGCTTATAGCTAAATAAACTCAATCAATCAATCAATCAATCTTTCTCTCTCTCTCCCTCTCTCTCTCTCTCTCTCTCTCTCTCTCTCGAGATGGTGAGAGACGTGAGTAAGTGACGGCCCGTAATAAACGTCAATTTCAAGTGGAATAACGTCGTATGTTTTTTTAAAAAACTGGTTCAATATGAGTGGCTTCGAACAGTGAACATCTTGACCTATCATTTATGACGGTAGCTACCGAATACACGGTAATATCGGCATATTTGTCTATCAAAATTTTGCAACGGATTAGTGAAGTGTGGACAGCCATATTGCTGCCAGGGTGGCTTATCCGTGGCAATCAGTGTGATTTGCAAAAACTGTTGAATATTTAACAAGCAGGTTTCGATCGATATATATAGGAGTGCATGCGTCGGTAAGTAATCGGCGGTGCCAAAACAACGCCATCATGCCTGATAGCCTGGGTGAATGCGATGATTATAATTGCTCAGCTTCCAAAAAACGCTCAAGAGCCTGGTCGTCAGATGTCGAACTTGCCCAAAGCGTTTTTACCATCCGGGATATAAGCATAAAATACTCGATAAGAATCGTGAAACAGTAACGTGTCCAGGCACATATGACAATATATTGGTAACAGAAACAGGGACGACGAAAACACCGACGACAGCTGGATTCAGTAGAGACCGGCTGGGATCGACAGGATCGATCGGTGGAAACAGAGCCTCAACTGGACATGCTGAAGAGAAATTAGACTGGATAGTGAGAAGCGTAAGAACGATAAAGGATGAAGCTGTATGCAGAGGCGAAATTAAGAAGATAATTCAAGAAATAGTCCGAGAAGAGATGGGAAGCGTGAAGCAAGAAATAGAAGAACTCAGATGGATGCTACTAGGAGGAGATAAGTGCAGCGAAAGGATCAAAAGGCACCTATAGTGAAGCAATGAAAGAAAGAAAAAAGGAGAAAATCATAATTATTGAGCCCAAAGTGCAGCAGGAGAGTGAAGTGACAAAAAAGACGATAAAAGAAAGAGTGGATATTAAGACTATGGGAGTAGGAGTATCAAAGCTGAAAAAAAGCAGTAAAGGTACTGTTATTTTAGGATGTGACACAGGGGAAGAGCTAGAGTCACTCAGGGCAACAGTGCAAGACCAAATGGGCGAGGATTTCAAAGTTACGGAGCAAACACATTCGAAACCGAAGCTGAAGATCATAAATATAGAAGAGAAGGAATTCAACTCACCAGATGAGGAATTGGCCAATACAATATTGGCACAGAATGGTTTGGAGGAAACTGAAGGAAGAGAAATAAAAATTGTAAAAAGTATAATTAAAGCACGAGAACCAGGACGAGAAAAGGGACGAGATAGCGGAGAAAGAAATGAAGGCACAGTGATTGTAGAAGTGGATGACCTGACTCATGCGCAAATGCTGGACAAAGGTAAACTTAGCATAGGCTGGAAGAAATGCCCGGTTTTCAATCACGTCAACGTAAGACGATGTTTTAAATGCTGGGGGTTTTACCACATAGCTAAAAACTGTACGAGAGAAGTAACATGCTACAAGTGTGCAGGAAAACACAACGCAAAAGAATGTACTGTGCAAGCGAAAAAATGTGTTAATTGTGCGTTTAAAAACCAAACGTTCAATTTGAAGTTGAATACCGCGCACAGCGCTTTTGATCGGGAATGTCCAACACGCAAAAGGGTGATGCAAAACGAGAAGAGAAGAGTAGGGTGAGTAGAATAGCAACCAAAGGCGGAAGAAGCCATATGGTACACAAATGCTCAAAGTTTGCTATCGCATAAGGATGAGATACGGCACGAGGTAGCAGACAGAATAAAGCCTGCAATTATGGCGTTTTCCGAAACACGAGTGACTACAGAAATTGGAGACGAGGAAGTAGGGATACCGAACTACAGTGTGATCTGATGCGATGCGGAGAACAAAAACACAGGAGGAGTTGTACTATATATCAGAGACGATATTAAGTATGAGTTGGTATTGGTGAGCAAAAAGGAAGCGAACTGCTGGTGTGTGGCTATAGAAATATGTGATAAGATGTACAAAGGAACTCTAATGGTTGTGTATCACTCACCGAGTGCATCGGATGCGGAATTTATAAGACATTTAGAGGATCTGGCGGAAGAAATATCAGTGAAAAGTGAATGTATAATAATAGGAGATTTCAGTATAGATGTAGCGGTCGAGACGTTTTACAAAAAAAGACTATTGACAGGAATGTCAAGCTTAGGGATAAAACAGTATGTAAACGAACCGACGAGGATAACACAAAATAGCCGAACGATTATAGATCTATTATTTGCGAATACGGAAGTCCAATCACAGGTAGAGATAGAACCAAAGATAACTGACCATGCATGGATAAAAGTGAGACTAGGGACGACCAAAAAAGAAAATAGGTATAGAGAATTTACAGCCAGAAATTATCGGAATATTGATGAGTCTGAATTTAATAAAATACTAGTAAATACAGTGAAACCACGACATGAACTAGGAGTAAATCAAAGAGCAGAGTTAATCGTTGATAATATAGTATTAGCACTGGATAAGTTAGCACCAAAAAAGTCGCACAAGATCCCGAGTGTATGGGACGGTAAAAAATGGTTTTCAGATGATGTGAGAATGGCCGCGGGGAAAAGAGACGAGGCGTATAGAAAAGCGGTGTTCGATGGAACGGAGATGAACTGGCAGGAATTTAAGACGAAAAGAAATGCAGTAGTTGAAATGATAAAAGAAAGAAAGAGAGATTACTATGAAAATATGATAGATTGTAATAAGAATGACGCAGTAAAAATGTGGAAAACCTTGAAGGAAGTAATCAGGGGTGAATCGAAAGGCGCGGAGGTGATAGAAAATATAGATTTTGAAATACTAGGGGGATCTAATAGGAAATAATATAGGAAATAATATAGCTGACAAATTCAATATGTATTATGTCCAGTAGGGTGGGTCAAAAAAATCGACTATTTTTTTTTTACTTCGTACTCCAAAAAATAGGTTACTAGACACCTCTAGAAAATTCACACCAAATATGAGCTTTTTATTTTAAGGGGAAGGTCCTCCGCCTCACAGTTTTTTATTTTTTCTTCAGTATTAGAAGAAAAAATTCATATCGCTCTATCAACTGTTCGTTAAAAATATCCCCCCTTATATACTTGTAGGAAATTGATCGCTCTACAAAAAAGGTTTCTTACGATTTTTTCGTAAACCTCACTGTTTGAAAGATATTGAAGGTTAAAGTTTGATCATTTTTAGACAAATTTCTGTTTTGCTTATGAATTTCAGAACTCGTTAACGAAAAGTCATGATGGAAGGCGGAATGCTTGGTTTGGTAGGAAATTAAGTGCTTCACAAAAATGGTGCCTTATGATTATTCGATTGAATTGAGCGTTCAAAAGATATTCATCGTCGAACTTCAATGCACGCTTATTATAACAGTTTTTGATTAATAATTCGGAAAATTTTAATTCAGTTTACGAGTTTCAGGGATATTTATACGAATTTGAATTTCTATGAACAAAGAAATATTTTAAACTATTTTTCTAGTTTCTTTTTAGTCGTAACCATGTATGGTTACATTGAAAAAAAAATTAGTGCGTTATTTCTGACTTAGAGTCAATGATTTATTGAATCTTGAAAAAATAAAGTTTTTGTTAGAAATTTATTATGAAAAGTATTAATCTTAAAGAAAAAAACGTTCAATTTTTTATTAAAAAGTTTTTTTATTTGATTATCAATGATAATTAAATAAAAAAACTTTTTAATAACAAATTGAACTTTTTTTTGTCAATGATAATTAAATAAAAAAAGTTTTTAATAACATAATGAACATTTGTTTTCTTACAGATTAATACATTTCATGATAAATTTCTAACGAAAACGTTATTTTTTCAAGATTTAATAAATCATTGACTCTAAGTCAGAAATAATGCACTATTTTTTTTTTCAATGTAACCATACATGGTTACGACTAAAAAAAAAACTAGAAAAATAGTTTAAAATATTTCTCTGTTCATAGAAATTCAAATTCGTATAAATATCCCTGAAACTCGTAAACTGACTTAAAATTTTCCGAATTATTAATCAAAAACTGTTATAATTAGCGTGCATTGAAGTTTGTTCCGATTCTACCTTCGATCGTAATTACGACTTGGGTTCCAACTACAAAAGCCTTCGTTGGCTGCCCTAAACGTAATCCGCGTTCGCATTCCTCGAAAACCCCGTCCGTCTCCGCTCCCCGCGTATTACCGAAGCAAAGCGCCGAAAAGCTTCAGTTGTGTAAAGGCTCCCGTAAGCAAAACGTCGCAGCTCCGATCACGAAGAATAAACCTCGAATTCCTCTGAGTTAATCGTCAACATCGCGCGTCGCGACGACGATTATCGATACGGGCTCGGTTAGCCGATAAAATTAATACGCGTCGTATTACTATGAAATTCGTATAAAGCTCCGTGTGATCGCCGCCAATTAATAAAACTTTCAACTTATTTTTCGTGATATAAACCTGGGTTAAAGTTATTCCACGAACGATCCGCTACATTATTTTCCTCATCTCGTTTCCCTCGACCGGCGATAAAAAAATAATATTAAATATGATTCCACGAGTTTCCACGCGCGTGCGCGATCATGTTTAAGGTCCTTCGAGCCGGATAATAAGTGAAAAAAGGAAAAATAGTGACTGCGATTCGATAATTTCTCTCAATATTAACTCGTGAAACCGTTTAGAGTATTTGTGCGTCGCAATTCTCGACCCCCCCTTTTTTTTTTTTTGCTCATCGACCGCGAGTGAAGACTCACCGCTCCGAGGCCGGGGAATCGTACAGTCTCTCGAGTCGAAACAAAATAAATTCTCTATCTCTGAGAATTATTTTCGGGCAATTCATTTCGAATATTTCCGATAGTGTGTGAGTGAACGGCACTCGACAATCCTCGCCCCGTTATAACGCGTGTTACCCAGGACCAGCCGTGTGTGTGTAACTCGAGTGTTGCTATCTACCTTTCTCACGCACAGAGTAATAGCACCGCGACCTCCTTCCCCGCGTATTTCATCCGTGTATATTCTAATGATACGTTTCCTTCGTCGCGCTCCTCGCTACAAATATATAGATCTCGGTTATCGATGTCTTACGAATAGACCACAAGCACTATCGGTCAAAGTCGTGTGTGTGAACAGTGCTCGGCAAGTGGGGTTTGGTGTTAACGCGTACAACCCTACAAGCTCACAGTGTGTGTGTGACTCGAGTGTCAATACGTCCCTCCCTCTCTCACGCACCCCCAGAGCAATCGTGTCAATAGTGTCGCTTAGCGAGCGTAATCGTCGCTTCCGAACGAATAATTAAACCGAAGTTTCCACAATTTGCTTTCGAGACAGTTCCGGACAAAAAATTTAGCTGATCATGGCTTCCTTTGAAGCTCTCGTGATCGAACAAAATTTAAACGCAACTCAAATTCGCCGAATAGTACCGAATTTTCGGAAACTCGGTAAAGAAAAATTTACAATCGGTAAAACGCAAATGCGTATTCAAGCGCTGCAAGACTTATGGTCCGCGTATCGTTCCACGGAAGTGAAAATACACCAAATAGCTACTGAAGCTCAACGTGCACTTCCATACCTCGCTAACTCCGAATTCGTCAAAGTCGAAGCAGACTACGAAGAAGCCTTGGACCAACTCTCCGAGATCGAGGATTTCGTTAAAAAACGGGATCACGCAGGGTCCAGCACCTCCACGCCAAAAATTATGAATTCCACGACGATTGGCGAACCACACGGCCCATCCACCTTCGCGCTTCCGCGCATTACGATCCCCACGTTCAGTGGTGACTCGACACGCTGGGAGAGTTTTCGAGATTCCTTCAAGGCTCTGGTCGGTGAGAATACATCTTTAACCGCAGGTCAAAAATTATATTATTTGAAATCTTTCGTCGAGCGCGACGCCGCGCTCCTACTCGAACACGTATCGGTTACCGATGCAAATTACGACGGTGCGTGGAAAATCCTTACTGATGAATACGATAACAAACGTGCTTTAATTCTTGCGCATATTCACGCGTTCGTGAGCTTACCGGTTATGAAAACAGAGACTGAAGTAGATTTAAAACGTTTACGCGATTCAGTCAGTTCATCTCTCGCGGCATTGAAAAATTTGACTCGCCCTGTACACCACTGGGATGATTTATTAGTCTACCTCATTACCCAAAAATTTAGTAAGCGTACGCGCACAGCATGGAATTTGAGTCTCGGGGCGTCCAACGAGTTTCCGACGTATAATACTTTGAAAACATTCTTAACCGAACGAATTCGCGGCATCGCCACTACCGTTCCGAACGCAGACGTCGATTCATCGCCTCGCTCCATCGCTCCGAACAGCAAACCAAAGGGTAAAGCTGTCATGCACAACGCAACGCAGCGTCAGTGCCCTGACTGTTCAGCCAATCACTCTCTCGGGTTTTGCCCAGCGTGGCAAAAGAAATCGACCGACGACCGTTACGCGCTCGCGAAGCGCTTTCGCGTCTGTTTTAATTGTTTGAAACCCGGGCATTTTCCACAACAATGTACCAGCGCGAACCGCTGTAAGAAATGTCAACAACCACATCACACGACGTTGCATCGCGCTCCGTCTAAACCTTCAGGCCCTGAAAACTCGTCTCAGGTCCCTCCGAACGGCGAGTCATCGAGTAACGACGCGAGCGTTAACATTCTCCCGTCGACCTCATCGCACTCAGCGATGCCCAGCGCTTTAATCGCGCCGCGACCGAACGCGTCAGAACCCGCGAACGTTAACACGTTCAACGAGTTCACGTCTTCCGTTTTACTTGCTACCGCCTGGGTACGATTGAGAACTCCGGAAGATCGCGTCATCAGAGTCAGAGCCTTACTCGATCAAGGTTCAACTCATAGTTTTATTTCGGAGCATCTCGCTCAAAACCTACGCACCCGACGTCAACGCGCTGACCTTGGCGTCACCGCATTCGGAGACTCATACTCCGGGCGCTCAACGTCATGTATGAAGCTTACCCTCGAACCGTGCACCGGTCACGGCGCTCGATTGCCTATGGTAGCGTATGTCTACCAAAAAATAACGTCGTATGCCGCGAGTCAATCGCGACACATCGGCTCTTGGCCACATTTGCAAGGCTTAGTACTCGCCGATCCCGATCCTTCCAGTAAGGAACCAATCAATGCTTTAATCGGAGCCGATCTTTACGGGTACCTTCTGGTAGGACCCATCCGTCGAGGCCCTATTGGGTCACCCACGGCTCAGCTGACTAATTTGGGATGGATAATCTCTGGTCCCAGTAAGCCAGATTGCGCTTCTCGTATTCCCGCCACAGCCACGATCAATTGTGGAATCGCGTCGACCACGGACGCGATGATTCGTCGATTCTGGGAAACTGAAGAAGTTTCCACACAAACTTTTCTCACACCCGAGGAAGAGCAATGCGAAAAACATTTCGAGCAAACGCATTCACGCGATACGTCCGGTCGTTACATCGTACGATTGCCCTTCCGTAGCTCGAACCCTCCTGACCTTGGAGCGAGCCATCAAATCGCTCTTTCGAGATACCTGCAATGCGAAAAGCGACTACAAAAAAAATCGGAACTCGCCCATGCGTATTCTGATTTCCTGAAAGAATACGAAGCCATGGGACACATGGAAAGAGTACTCGAACCTCGCTCGACTACCAACTCCGTCTACATACCGCATCACCCGGTCATTCGCGAGAGTAGCGCCACTACGCGACTCCGAGTCGTCTTCAACACATCGAGTGCAACGTCGAACGGAACGTCCCTTAATAATCATTTGCTCGTCGGTCCGAAGCTGCAACGCGACATAGGCTGCGTTCTTTCTAACTGGCGTCGATATCGTTTTGCTTACATCGCGGATATAGAAAAAATGTTTCGGCAAATCCGAATGCATCGTGACGATCTCGACTATCAACGTATTTTATTTCGCCCCGATCAAGACGGTTCAGTGCTCGATTATCGACTCCTGACCGTTACCTATGGGACAGCATGCGCGCCTTATCTCGCGAACCGCGTCTTGTTACAACTCGCCGACGACGAAGGTACGCTCTATCCCGCAGCAGTCGATATAATCAAACATTCAACATATGTTGACGACGTATTATTCGGCGCAGACGATCACGCAAGTGCGCGAACGATTCGCTCGCAAATAACTTCGCTACTAGATCGCGGTGGGTTTCGTTTAAGAAAATGGGCTTCAAACGATATCGATTTACTGTCGGACATTCCCGCTGTCGGGCACGAGCTTGCGATCGATTTTTCTACCGATGATTCAACAGTCCTGAAAGTACTTGGTATTACCTGGCTCCCGAAGGAAGACGCATTCAGTTTCGTTGTCGGAGAAATCCCAAAAGCGAGCTGCACCAAGCGCACCGTTTTATCGCTTATTGCACGGTTATTTGACCCACTCGGCTGGGCCTCGCCTGTAATTCTTAACGCAAAATTGATTATTCAGGACTTGTGGCTTAAAAAAGTTAACTGGGATGACGATGTGCCTCCACCGATTCTTGAAAAATGGGAAAATTACTGCCGTGACCTTCCCCATCTATCCGCGTTACGTATTCCGCGTTGGATAGGTATTACCCGCTCTCATCAAGCCATCGAGCTCCACGGCTTTGCAGACGCATCGCAACGCGCCTTCTCCGCGGTAGTCTATGTTCGAGTACTGCGTTCGCCGACCGATATAACCGTATCATTATTAACGGCGAAGACTAAAGTAGCTCCACTGCAAACCGTCTCGATTCCTCGACTCGAACTGAACGGCGTCGTATTACTAGTGCGTCTCCTCGCCTACGTAAAAAAAACGTTTCAATACGACTCAGTTCCCGTGCACGGATGGACCGACTCCACCGTCGCCCTCGCTTGGCTCACGCAGCATCCCTCCCGATGGAAGCCGTACGTCGCGAACCGAGTCTCGGAAATTCAAACGAAAATGCCTGAAATCAAATGGCATCACGTCCCCACACGCGACAACCCCGCCGATTGCGCATCACGAGGCCTCTCCGTCGACGAATTAGTAAACCACACCCTTTGGTGGACCGGGCCTCCGTGGCTCACCCGCAATTCGACGTTTTGGCCTAACGCGCGACTCGTCTCTTCGGAAACAAACCCATTCGATCCGCAACTCGTTCTACAGGAACAACGAACCACCGCAACTACACACGTCGCGCAAAAAACCGAAGAGTGGGACTTCCCCTTCCGTTTCTCCAGCTGGAGTAAACTTTTACGCGTCACGGCCGTACTCTTCTACTGGCCACGATTATTGCGCGCCCGACAGCGCAATGAATCCATAGCTTCAAACCCTCATTCCATCAAACTTATCCAGGAAGCTCGAGACTTCTGGATCAGAAGGATACAGATCATCAGTTTTCAAGCAGAAATTCACGCATTAAAGTCGCACGCGCCGCTTCCTCGATCGAGCCCGCTTAAGCCGCTCCACCCCTTCCTCGACGGGAAGGGCCAGTTGCGTCTTGGCGGGCGGTTACGCCACTCGTTCCTTTCGTACGACGAAAGATTTCCTCGTATCTTACCGCGTCATCACATCAGCGAACTAATCGTCGATCAAACGCATCAACGTTCCCTCCACGGAGGAACGCAGCTCACGCTCCGGCTTCTCCGACAAAATTATTGGATCTCGGGCGCGAGATCCCTCGTTAAAAACCGAATAAACCGGTGTCTCGCCTGCGTCCGAGAGCGAGCTGTCACCGCAAGCCAACTCATGGGAGACCTCCCCTCTCCTCGAGTCAATCAGTCTCCTCCGTTTTCGCATTGCGGGGTAGACTATGCCGGTCCATTCCACGTAATTCCGTACGTAGGACGAGGTCAAAGGGCTCGAAAGTATTACGTGGCACTCTTCGTCTGTCTTGCTACCAGAGCAATCCACCTCGAATACGTCGACGACTACGCGACTTCCGGCTTCATAGCAGCGTTTCATCGTTTCACCAGTAGACGCGGCTTACCCACCGATGTTTACAGCGACAACGGTACAAACTTTCAAGGTGCCGACCACGAGCTACGCCGTAGATTCATCGCCAACCAAAAAAATCCCGATTTGCGCAATAAATTCGCCGACGACGGAATTACCTGGCACTTTATTCCCGCGTCAGCACCGCATTTCGGAGGGCTTTGGGAAGCCGGCGTTAAGAGCTTTAAACACCACCTGAAACGAGTGGTCGGCTGCCATACGCTGTCTCAACTCGAATTGGCAACGCTGTTATGCCAGATCGAAGCTTGTTTAAACTCGCGCCCCCTCTCTCCGTTGCACGATGACCCAGAGAGCCTCGAAGCTCTCACCCCCGGGCACTTTTTAATCGGCCGTCCACTTCTCAGTGCTCCTGAGCCCTCGCTGCTTGACACGAACGAGAATCGTTTGTCCCGGTGGCAAAAAGTACAAGCTATGCGCGAGCATTTCTGGAAGGCATGGACCCACGATTACCTGCATACGCTCCAACAACGTGCGAAGTGGAAGACATCATCGCCTTCGCTTAAGATCGGAACCCTCGTGCTCCTGAAAAACGATCTGCTCCCCCCATCCCGATGGGAACTAGCGCGAGTGATCGAAACTCATCCAGGCCCCGATGGCCTCGTGCGCGTTGTGACCGTGCGAACCGCGAAAACCACGCTCAAGCGTCCGATCACGAAAGTGTGCCCCCTGCCATGTGATTCTGCCCCATCCGTTGCGGCCGACTAAACATTGTATGTAATTAATAATCTCTTTGTACTCCAGTCGGACCCTTTTTTGTAATAACGTACGTTGTAAGTTCTCGTCACAATGTCGGTTAAAGTTTGTAATTCGAGATCGATCACACGGACCGCTTCCATTAAACTATGTAAACCGCTTTCGTTCGTTCTTACAAATATTGAGTTATTTTTTGTTCTCTTCGTTCCCCGCAGAACGAGGCGGGCGGTATGTTCCGATTCTACCTTCGATCGTAATTACGACTTGGGTTCCAACTACAAAAGCCTTCGTTGGCTGCCCTAAACGTAATCCGCGTTCGCATTCCTCGAAAACCCCGTCCGTCTCCGCTCCCCGCGTATTACCGAAGCAAAGCGCCGAAAAGCTTCAGTTGTGTAAAGGCTCCCGTAAGCAAAACGTCGCAGCTCCGATCACGAAGAATAAACCTCGAATTCCTCCGAGTTAATCGTCAACATCGCGCGTCGCGACGACGATTATCGATACGGGCTCGGTTAGCCGATAAAATTAATACGCGTCGTATTACTATGAAATTCGTATAAAGCTCCGTGTGATCGCCGCCAATTAATAAAACTTTCAACTTATTTTTCGTGATATAAACCTGGGTTAAAGTTATTCCACGAACGATCCGCTACATTATTTTCCTCATCTCGTTTCCCTCGACCGGCGATAAAAAAATAATATTAAATATGATTCCACGAGTTTCCACGCGCGTGCGCGATCAAAGTTCGACGATGAATATCTTTTGAACGCTCAATTCAATCGAATAATCATAAGGCACCATTTTTGTAGAGCAGTTAATTTTCTACAAAACCAAGCATTCTGCCTTCCATCATGATTTTTCGTTAACGAGTTATGAAATTCATAAGCAAAACAGAAATTTGTCTAAAAATGATCAAACTTTAACCTCCAATATCTTTCAAACAGTGCGGTTTACGAAAAAATTGTAAGAAACCTTTTTTGTAGAGCGATCAATTTCCTACAAGTATATAAGGGGGGATATTTTTAACGAACAGTTGATAGAGCGATATGAATTTTTTCTTCTGATACTGAAAAAAAAATAAAAAACTGTGAGGCGGAGGACCTTCCCCTTAAAATAAAAAGCTCATATTTGGTGTGAATTTTCTAGAGGTGTCTAGTAACCTATTTTTTGGAGTACGAAGTAAAAAAAAAAATAGTCGATTTTTTTGACCCACCCTAATGTCCAGAATATTAGTAACATTGTAGAATCAATAAAAAGTGATATGGACGGAAGCCCAAAGAGGAGAAGGATCTTAGTAAGTGGTGTGGTGGATATTGAGAGATGTATGTCAGCGTTTGAAAATGAAGCATTAGAAGAGTTGAAAAAGGTAGTTAAGGAACTTCCGAAAAAAAAGGGAACGGAAGAGGGAATATCGAGCGACGTACTGAAAATGGCGATGAGTGCTATAAAAGGAGAATTTGCTGATGTATTCAACGGATGCCTGAGGGAGGGGTACTGCCCCGAGAGCTGGAAAATTTCGACGATCATACCGATTCCGAAAGTAGATAAAGCGAAAAAGGCTAGTGAGTTCAGGCCAATTAACATGTTGCCGTTATATGAGAAAGTGCTCGAATTAGTAGTGAAAAAACAAATTGAAGGATATTTGGAGACAAATAATATTATAACAGAACATCAGTCGGGTTTTAGAAAACAATACTCGTGCGAAACCGCGATCCAAACGGTTATAGACGAATGGAAAGTCGACATCAGCGAAGGACTCATAGTCGGAGTAATATTTATGGATGTAAAACGAGCCTTCGAGACCGTTGATCAAGAGATATTAATGGAGAAATTGTACCAGTATGGCATGAGGGCGACAGTATTGCGATGGATGCGGTCGTATTTGAGCAATCGAAATCAGCAAGTACGTTTTAATAATATGTATTCAAAAATTATTGCAACGGAATATGGAGTACCGCAGGGGTCTGTACTTGGACCACTTCTGTTTCTCATATATATGAATGATATAGTCGATGTATGTTCAGGAGTGTGTGACATAAAAATGTTTGCTGACGATACCCTTATATATGTGACTGCAAGAAGTAGTGTAGAATTGGAGAGAAAAATGAATGTGGCATTAAATATCGTGGAAGAGTGGATGAACAGAAATAAGTTGAAAATGAATGCGGGAAAAACTAAATTTATGAGTGTTAGAGGTGTAAGGAAAGGACTAAGGGGTAATATTACGTTGAAATGTCTAGATGGCACGGAACTAGAGCCGGTAGAAATGATGAAATACTTGGGTGTAATTATTCATGATAAGCTTAGGTTCAAAGACCATGCGGAGTACATGCTGAAAAAGATAGGTAAGAAAACAAGTTTTCTGAATAGAATAGGCCAACATGTATCCGCATATACCAGATGTGTGATATACAAAACGATAATAGCACCTTATTTCGAGTACTGTTCTACGCTGTTAATTGGAATGGGTAAAACGGAGTTGAATAAACTGCAGATAGCGCAAAACAGAGCGATGCGCATCATATTACAGTGCAGCCGGTACACGAGAGTCCAAGACATACTCCAAGCGGTACAGTTTATGTCAGTGAGACAGAGACTTCAATTTAATATTTGTATTTTTGTTTTTAAAGTAGTAAACGACTTATTGCCAAAGGATTTAAAAAAGAAAATGCAAGTAATAGGAACGAAAGGAGGGAGAGTAACACGACAAGCAGGGGATATTGCAATACAGTTCCGAAAGACGAGGAACGCACAAAAGAGTATGTTCTACGAAGGCGTGAAAATGTATAATGCGTTACCAGCAGAAGGGTTGTGACAGACTCGTCCAGGTCAAGCGTATGCTAAAAGAATTTATTATATCAACTGTTGGGTAGTATGTAAGAATTGATGTAACGTAAATAGTAAGAAATTATGTAACACTATGTATGCTAAATAGCTGAGGGAGCTAATAAATATCAATCAATCAATGAATCAATCTCTCTCTCTCTCCATGCATGTGAGTGCTCTGTCACGCTGCTGCTTGGCTCTGCTTTTCGATCCGTTTCTGCCGCTTTCTGCCCCTTGCGGGGAGCTGATTGCAGGTCTTGGGCTTGCACATATTGCCTCTGCATCGTTGTATGAGGCTTACGATTTTCCTGCTGTGCTGTTGCGTCAACGGAAAACGTTTTTCTTTCGGTTATCCTAACCTCCGCTACAGCTTTGGTGCTGCGGGGGAGGGGCTTCAAGGTGGACAGCTTCGTCGTGCGCTTGCGTACGGCTTTGTGTCGCTTGCTTCTCATTGGCTGGGTGAAGGATGGATGGGCCTAATCGTCGCCGTCGTCGTTGATCGTCGGGCGCTGGTGAGCAGGCTATGAACGTCAGTGATGATAGCGAGGATTCGGAGAATTTCTATGGGACTACTCCGATTACCTCGCCAGCTTCGCGTGTTTCCCGAGTGCCGGTGGTGGGGGCGGCCGTTGGAAGCTCTCTTGCGGATGCCGTGACGCGGGGCTTGGCGCCGCTGTCGACTGTCGTGGGTTCGTCGTTGGGCTCTCCTGTGGAGGGGGAAGCTACGCTGCGGCGCTCTACGGGTGCTGTGGAGCCGCCTTTGCGTGCTGGTGCCCTGGTGGGGGATGGGTCGCCGACGAGTGATTGTGCTTCTGGCGCTGCTGGCGCTGCGGGCCTTATGCGTGGGGTATCGCTATCTCCGTCGGACGTTGCTGATATGCTTCGTACGCTGGCGGATTCTAAAGGTGCGATTACGTCGATTCTGATTGCGAGTAAGGAGACGGTTGAGAAGCGAAAGCGAGTGGACGAGGCCCTTAATGACTATCATGAGCGTTTTCATGCTCTTGCGACGGCGTATTTGCAGCTTGATACGAAGCTCGAGACGATTTCGGTGTGTGACGCGCTTTTCAATGCGAATCAGGTGCGTGGTGGCTTTACTGCTCATTCGCCCTCGGTGGGTGAGCGCCCTGGTAGGACCTTCGCTTCGGCTGTGGCGAGACGTAGTGCTTCTGTGTGTTTGCCTCGTGGACCATTGCTTGACGTGCCGAAGTTAACGACGCGGCCAATCGACATTGAGCCGATGCCCTCAGAGGCTGTTCGCTTTACCACGGCATAGGCTACGAAGCGAGCGCTGCAGGCGTCTGTGGATCCAGTGGCCCTTGGAATCAAGGTCACTCGTGTATCTAGTGTTCGTCACAGCGGTGTTCGACTTCAGGGAGTTCCGGCGATCTGGACAGACTTAAGACGTTGCCTAGCTTGCGTGAAGCGAGGTTAATTGCGAATGAGGATATTCGGCTAAATCCGCGGTTAATTACTCATTACGTGGCGGCAGCAATGACCCAAGAGGCGATTTTAGCGAACCTTTTAACCCTGAATCTTGCGGCTTCGGATCC
Source organism: Sussaba pulchella (assembly GCA_963971145.1). Taxonomy (NCBI): domain Eukaryota; kingdom Metazoa; phylum Arthropoda; class Insecta; order Hymenoptera; family Ichneumonidae; genus Sussaba; species Sussaba pulchella. Next base: position 4,540,354 of record OZ020172.1, read on the forward strand.
GGAGGATATGAAGATGATTTATCTTTATACCCCGCGGGGTCGCCGTTTTACGCGATGGGTTATAGAAACGACGGCGAAGAACAGGAGGCAATTGTTGGACCTGCCGGATGTATCCTTGGGTTGGAATTCTTGTCGGATTCCGGATCATGTGAGGGTCTTGCAGTGTTTCCGGTGCCTCAATTTCGGTCACAAGGCTACGGACTGCAGCAGGCAGGAGTGCTTCGGGCGTTGTGCTGGTGCTGACCAGACGAATGCGTGCCCTGGGGGGGGGGGGGGGGGGCGCAACTTGTGTGTCACAATTGTACGGTGGCTAATTTGTCAGAAGTGAATCATTCGGCGCTTGATAGTGTGGCGTGTTCCATCCTTCGGAGGAGGATTGAGGCGAAGGCGCAGCTTATAAACTATGGATAGGCATTTAAAAGTTTGTCACGTTAATTGTCAGTCCCTGCTGCCGCATCTGGATGAGCTGCGGTGTCACTTTGTGGACCAGCAGTTTCATATAATTTGCCTTTCTGAGAAGTGGTTGAAGCCGGATGATTCTGATGACCTTGTGCGCCTAACTGGTTACGTGTTCCTGCGGAGGGATAAGATTGGCAGGCGAGGGGGTGGGGTTGGGATGCAGCAAGACTTTTGGTGGCAGTGGTGTACCGTCCACCGAAACTTGGACATCTGACGTTGTTCGAGGAGCGGTTCGTTGAGATTGTGCCGAATTTTTGTCATGCGTTGGTGCTTGGCGATTTCAATGCGGATATGCAGGTGGCGTCCTTCGATGCGGATCATCTTCGAAACTTCATTGCAGCGAATGCGCTGTACCTCGTGACTCATCGGGCTACCCATCATACGGCGACTTCGAGTACGTGGCTGGACTTATGTATTGCGGATGCCGAGTCGAAAATTCTTGCGTATGGCACGTATCCGGTGCCATTCTTTTCTGCGCATGATCTCGTTCATCTTACGAACAATGTGGTTACGCCGCTTCGCGAGGTTGCTACGTTTTCATGCCGGGCGTTAGCTTCTATTGATGTTAGGCGGCTTCAGCGGACCCTTCAGGCTGCGGACGGGGCGACACTTTACCGGGTGCGGACTGTGAACGAGAAGGTGGCATTTCTGAGTGGTGCTGTTCTTGCTGCTTTTCATGAGTGTGCGCCTATCCGGATCGTTACGGCTAGGCGACGTCCGGTGCCGTGGATCACGAAGGAGCTTGTGGAGTAGATGCGTCGGAGAGATCGCCTTCGTAGAGCGCTCAGGAAGACTCGGTTGACGGATGTGCATGCAAGGTTCGTTGCTATGCGTAATGAGGTAAAGGCGCGCGTTAAGGAGGCTCGTGATTCTTATTTTCGGAGCAGCCTTCGGGCGTCGGTGGGAAGGGATACGCGGGGGATGTGGGCGACAGTTCGCGAGCTTGGCTTACTGCCTTCGAGGAAGCGCGTTGGTGCTCCTATTTTTTCGCTAGATGCGCTTAATGAGCATTTTTAATCGGCAGGCCAGGCAGTGCCTTTGCGGGAGGATCTCGGCGTGTCGGTGGCGGATGCAGAGCATGCTTTTTGGTTGCGGCCGATTTTACAGCGTGAGCTTGTTGCGGCGATGGGTGCCATTGCTTCTGAGGCGGATGGGGTGGATGGCATCTCTATGCGAATGCTCCGGCTGGTTGTGCGTGTGGTGTGCACGCATATTCTTCACGTGCTGAATTTCTCCATCAGCTGCTCGGTCTTTCCATCGCAGTGGAAGTCTGCTCTAGTGTGCCCCATTCCAAAGGTGGTCGCGCCTGTGGCACTTGGGGACTATCGGCCCATTTCGTTACTTTGTGTGTTGTCGTAGGTTCTAGAGCGCTTGGTGGCGCGACGTCTTACGTGCTACCTCGATGCGGCTGGGTTGCGTGATGAGTATCAGTCGGCATACCGTCAGTTTCACAGTACGCAGACGGCACTGTTGCGGGTTGTAAATGATGTTCGGTTAGCTGTAGATAAGCGTGAGGTGACGCTTCTGCTGCTTTTTGATTTTTCGAAGGCCTTTGATTGCGTGCGGCATGATCTACTACTTACCAAGCTAGTGGAGCTAAATTTTTCGTCGACGGTGGTGCGGTGGTTCGCTTCGTACCTGTGTGGTCGTTAGCAGTCGGTATATGATAAGGATGGCCATCGCTGAGCATGGGGGTTCCTGCGTTCACGGGTTCCTCAGGGCTCTGTGCTTGGTCCCCTTCTCTTTACGATCTTCGTGAAGGGTCTTGGCTGCGTCCTTAGGGACTGCTCGTATAGTTTCTATGCGGATGATCTTTCAATTTATCTCTCCTTTCCCCCTGCGGAAGTATGTGGTGGCTTTGCGCGGGTGAATGAGGATGTTGTGCGGATTTGTGGGTGGGCACGGGTGCTTGGCTTGCGTTTAAATTCGTTGAAGACGAGGGCGATGTTGCGGGGATCTGCGCGCTTCGTGCACGTTTTGCGGAATGCTGCTCATCCTGTCGTTCGTGTTGGGGTTGATGCTGTGCGGCTATCGAGTGTGGTTACGTTTTTGTCGGTGACGTTTACGGACACCTTGTCGTGGCGTGAGCACGTTCTTCGGGTCTCGCGCAAGGTGAACAGGATTGTGCATCGGCTAAGGATGTGCTGCAGTCGGCTGCCGCGTGAGGTGCGCAGTTTGCATTATTGTTGTCTTCTCTTCACTGATATGTCGCTGGAGCATGATCTTTTGCTCCAGAGAGCCCTGAATAGAGGGGTGCGTTTTATTTTTGATGTGCGGCGGGATGCTCACATTACGCCATACTTTGCTATGTTGAGGTGGCTGAAGGTTGTGGAGCGTCGGGCGTACTTTCTTCGGGGTTTTGTGTATGTCGTGCGTCGTAATCGGGAGCCACGTTATTTGTGGGACCGGCTTGTGCGGCCTCTGCCGGTGGCCATTCATGATAAGAGGCGGGGGAGGGACGGCTTAGGTACTGTTGGCCCGTTTTTCCGGACTGAGTGTTATCGGCGGTCTTTCGCGGTTACGGCATGTTCGGTGTGGAACGCGTTGCCGCTAGAGGTGCGAGGGGGGGGGGGGGGGGGGGGCTACGCTGCGGGGGTTTAAGGAGGCGCTCCATGACATGTTATTTGCGGGAATGATAGAGTAGCCTAGGTGTGGTTGAGTGCTTGAGAATGAGTGTGCTTGGATTGGTTGTTACTATTGTCAGTATGGGATATGCAGTTTATAAATTTTTGTGTATTTTTGTTAGTGTAGGATGAGCGGATTATAATTTTTGTATATTTTTGTATTGGTGTTTAAATGTAATGGCACGGTACTCTTGGGGGGCTTAGCCTCAGAGTACGCAATAAATGGGACATTCATTCATTCATTCATTTTCTTTTTCTCTGTAAGTACGCTTGCCGCCACTTTCGCTTGCTCCTGCTTGTCATCTGGATTCTTGCTGCTCCATTCTGCCCACGGGCATACTTTCTTGCAGGAACTTGCAAGCTTTAAAATGCTAACACGCCGAGATTTTAATCATCGCTGATTTCGGAGTGTTGGCACGTTTCTTTTGTCTTAAAACTTTGCACGAGTTCCTAACCTCAATCTTGCCGGGTCACCCACGCCATTCTGTCACTCACTGCGCCTGCGCAAACGCCGCTTATCGATACACGGATCGATATTCTCTTCTCATCGATACTCGACTCAACGCCTACCACAACGCCTCATCTTACCACCCCTCCAGCGCTACCGTCTTCACCGTCCACTCAACACACGCATCACACTCGATCGACACCCGACTATCTCGGACCACGTCTTGCTATCACGGCTATGGTACCCGCTACGCTGACGCCCATTCCCCGCCACCGTCTTGCTGTCCCGCCGAACTTCTTCATTATGTGTGCGTAAAACCGTCATTTTAGAATTTAGTCGTTCGTGCGCTCATATCGTCTTCGCTTCTCGGTTCACCGCGCCTACTTAGTTACGGCTGCCATCGCAATCAACATGATTCATAATCTCTCAGTTCCCTGTCGGTAAAACAGGAATGCAAGCCTAGATGTACTCACGTACTCCGATGGTAATGTAGCATCACACGACGATACGAGTTGTCATCCCACGCCTAGTCAGTAAAACAGTACCGCATGTCGAACCCAATCTGCAATAAGTGCAAATCTCGCATCGCAGGTAATTTAACCACTTGTCCTGCATGTTCGTGCTCTTATCACCCTGGCTGCTTGAAATTTTACCTATCCTATAAGAGTGCTAAAGCGTGTTGCGTTTCGCATTTTCCAGCAATGTCTAACGATTCTTCGTCTCTCTTCGGAGCCGGCTCTGGCCCTGCGAACTCGACATCTACTAATGCCCTGCTTCACAATATACTTGCGAAGCTGTACGAATCTGATCAGAAATTAACAGCGTACATTGAACACCAAAATTCAATTAATTCTAATTTTCTCGCCAAACTAAACCACATCCCGGAGCTTTTCAACGTTGTCTCGGGTCATGGGGACAGAATTACTGCGCTTGAAAATGAGAACGCCGAATTGCGCTCACTTCTCGTATCGAACCATGAACTCGCCACAGCTTCTTCAGTCTCCTGTGCGTCCGAGATTATCATTGCGGGGATCGGAACTATCTCTGACCCATCGAAATCACTTGTTAAAAAAGTTTTTTAAGCTCTTGGCATCCCTGAACTTACTTCGGATATCCTCGAGATCCGTGATATCGCCTCTGAACATAACACGGGAAATCCCCCTACGTCCACAGGTGTTAATTCCGATTCTAATTTCAATTTCAATTTCAACCCGACGTCTCAATCGATCGCAGGTGGCTCTACCTTTATCGCCCGTAGGTCCGTAATCGTTGCGTTACAATCTCGTGAAACACGTGATTTCGTCCTCAAGATCATGAGTAGAAAACGTGGGCTTGTCATCGGCGACGTATTTCTGTCCACAAACCGAGGGCGCATCTACATAAACGAGGTACCACCGTCACCAGTGTACAATCTTTTCCGAAAGGCGGAAGAAATAGCAAAACGTAAGTCGTTTAAATACGTATGGTCTCATTCCGTAGAGACCTTCGTTCGAAAATCCAAAGGTGAACCTGCAATTCGCATCGTCACCGAAGCCGATCTTGCCAAAATCAAATGACTCGAAACTGATAATACGAAGACAAGTCCATCTATATCACCTGTTATCTCACAGTGTCTAAAAATGGCCCATTTCAATGCCAGTTCCCTCCTAAAACACTTCGAGCAAATTGAGGCATTTGTCCTCAGCAACGATCTACACATCATTGCAATCTCTGAATCTTGGCTTCACTCCCACATATCCGTTGATCTCGTGCGAATCCGGGGGTATTCCCTAATCAGAGTTGACAGAGAGGGTAAGGAAGGAGGTGGAGTCACTTGCTACATTCGTGAACCTATTGTCGGGCGTATATTAGCAGTATCTCCAAGCAACTTCTCCAACTCACCTGAATTACTGATTCTAGACGTACGAGGCAAAAACATGCAACCCCTCTTACTCGCTACCGTGTATAGGCAGCCCAAGGGCAAAAACCTAACCGATCTCGCTACTACTCGAACTGCTCTTATCCATAATTATAAAAACATCATTGTAACTGGAGACGTGAACTGTAACCTACTCTCTAACTCATACGAATCTAACCATCTCAAGGTTTTTGCGTCGCTTCTTTCCCTTCAAATCGTGCGCTCGGAATCAACTTACCATACCAGTCATTCGCACTCATGGTTGGACGTATTCTGAGTTGACAGCTTACGCAAGGTGGCCTTGTTCTCCAAATCCGAAGTACCATTCATTAACTGTCACGATCTAATTCAGCTCTCGTATTCTTACCAGGCTCCTTCTTTCAACGATCGCACTATCGTTAGGCGTATTTACAAGAATTTCGATGCGACTAGGTATTGTGCGACACTCAGTGAAAGAGTATGTGCGGTAAACATAGCAGCATGTAATGACAACTCCGATCTCGATGCAGTTCTTAACACTGTCGCAAACGGCATTTCATCGTCATTCGATGCCCATGCTCCGATGCATGCTTTTCGCATTACTAACCCTCCCGCACCCTGGCTCACGGAGACAATCAAAGAGAAAATGAGGCACAAACATAGGCTTTACAACATTGCGCGCAGATCTGGTAGCTTACTCGACTTCGAAATCTACAGGCTCTATCGTGACGAATTAACACATGAGTACAGGCAAGCCAAAAAAAAGTTCCATCTAAATAAATTATTAAATATCACTGATCCCTCTAAGCTATGGCGTGAACTTGCTAATCTTGGTCTAGTCGATTCTTCACTTTCGTCACCCTTCAACCACTTCTCACCCGATCTACTCAACTCGCACTATGCCTCCATTTCAAATAGATTCCCACTCTGCTCTTTCTCTAGGTACTGTACTATCCCACTCTTTGATTTCATCCTCCACATTTTCTTTATCAGGTCCTGATCGAATACCGTCATTTGCCATCTCCTCTGCTCAGCCCTTACTACCTCAACTACTTACTGAATTCTTTAATCGTTGTCTCGACCTTGCTTACTTCCCGCGTGAATGGAAACGAGCTCTGATCAGGCCCCTTTTTAAGAATAAAACACCTGTATCACCCTCGGACATTAGACCTATCGCTAATCTTTGTGAAACCGCCAAAATATTCAAGAGAATTCTCCATGGCCAGATCACCGACTATCTCGACGCTTACAACATCTTGGATGATCGTCAATCGGGCTATCGTAAAGGGTTTTCTACCCAATCCGCTTTACTTCGTATTTGCCATGACATCAAACGGAATATCGACTCGAAAAAAGTTACTATACTAGTGCTATTTGATTTGAGCAAGGCTTTTGATACGATATCCCACAGTTGTCTCCTTGCTAAACTCCGCAAGATAGGCTTTTCAGATCTTGCGCTCAAATGGTGCCATTCCAAATGGCAAATGGTGCAAATGGTGAAAGGTAAGAACCTTTCAGGACGCACTCAAAGCGTTATAGACTCCGATGGCAATTGCTCTGACTGGCTTCCCACCACTACTGGTGTACCACAAGGATCTGTTCTAGGACCGCGACTTTTTTTCACTTTTATTAACGACATCGGTGCCTGCCTTCGCTACTCGCAGTACATGACTTTTGCTGACGACACACAGATTTATGCCAGCTGCCCTCTCAGCCAATTGAATCATGGACTTCGTCTTATAGCACATGATGTGAACGCAATTTCTCAATTGGCGCTTACAAATGGATTGTCGTTAAATATCTCAAAGTCAAAAATTTTTATCTTCGGTAGCAGAGCGAATGTGAGCCAGCTCAAGTATGAAGATCTCCCTACTGTTATGATCAACAATACACCGTTACCATTTGTAACCGAAGCTCGTCACGTAACGTCTATAACCAAGAAAATACATTTGTCCCTCTATAAATTGAAACACCATAACAACATGCTATCGTTTGATCTGCGAAATAAATTAGTCATGACTCTGATTTGGCCTCATCTAGACTATTGCTGTCTAGTTGACAATGACTTAACCGATGAACTAAACACTAGGCTTGAGAGACTCATCAATTGCGGGATGCGGTTCATCTTTGGATTAAAACGTGATGACCACATCATCCCGTATTGTCAACGTCTAGGATGGCTCTCAGCCAGAAGCAGGAGGCTCTATTTTCTCGGTATTGAAGCGTATAAAATCTTCCATAACGCCTCGCCTTCTTACATTTGCGAAATTTTTACTCGACGGAGCGACGAGGCTAAGCGTTCTGCGCGGTTGGCTATCCCACACGCGTTTGAAATCACTAGCCATAGAACTGAGGCGTATCATTGTTCTTTTCACCTAGCTGCGGCGTATTTCTGGAATTCATTGCCTGGAGATGTTCTGTCCAGCCCAAGATTACCGCTATTCAAACAAAAACTGCGGTCACATCTGCTATGCGAGGAGTTTGAATGACGTCCTACCTTTGTACCTACGATTAACACTTGTTACGTTACGACACCCAGGTCACTATTACTGTTACTTTTATTTTCATTTCTTATTTTTGTTAATTTTGTTATCGGCGAAGCTTGCCTGATTCCCGCCATGAGAGCGGTATTCTGTTAAATTATCTTTGGCATTTATTGATTCTTACTCCATATATATGCTATTTACCTTAGTCTTAGTTAGTTTTAATTTACTTTACTTGCGAATCTTTATCCGTTGTTTTCTATTAATATTTTATCTTTGTTATTTTTGTTGTTATTTCATACTATGTTCTACGATGTACTTTTCATATTGCCTTAAGTCAAACTATGGCATTATAAAATCAATCAATAAATCTCTCCTCTGTAAGTACTGGCAGCTGTCAGAATTGTTCACTCCGCTTACATCTTCGAGATTTCGTCTGCCGCTTCCTGCCTGCGGGCTTTTTTGTTGCAGGAAATAGCAAGTAACAAAAGTGCTATCGTGTGGAATAATCGAACCGGCTTCATTCTGCGTGATAGTGCTGATATAGCGAAAAGAAAAAAGGATCTCCAGCATAACCACACTTCTTTCGACATTGGGCAAGACGACGAGGACTCCGCGGCGCAAGCGCATGAGCTTAAAAATCAAACGGTAATCGATTTAAAACGATCGAAAGCTGCGCTTACTCCGTCAGATCGTCGATCGCGCCGATGGTTTGGCGCTACTAGACCAGGTCAACGGGCCTACGTACGTGGACCCAGCGCCCAGCCACCGACGACAGCCGACCGTTCAACGAGGACCCCACCGAGAACTTGAGCTTAAGAGCGCAAGCGCAACTTTCGTCACACGCGCCACACCATCGCTGCCTACCTTGGCTCCCACCACTTCTCCGCTGTCGGGACGTCGCGCACTCTGTCTCACCCACACTACGACCTACCGGCGACATCGCCCCATCACATCGCCATCGACGCATGCTACCTCGCTCCCTCTGACGTTTTATCACACTACATACAAAGGCAAACGTATGTCTATATGCAAGAAATGTACAAAAAAAATCGCTGGTGAATACCTTTCGTGCTCGACTTGTGAATTGAAATATCATCCGGGTTGTGGAAAATCCTATATTGTAAGCAGGTCGGCACGCGATTGCTGCGTCAGCAGTATAATGAGCACTCATAATAAGTCTGACCACACACCTCTGCGCCCGATCTTTGCTAATTGCTCTAATCTGACGCCGAGGAGCCCGACTCACGTGCGTAGTGATCGTATTCAAACTCCCCTCACTGACATTGACCCGCTGGCCCCCACAGATCATGCCATCAGTAGCAATGCTGAGACAGAAAACCCAATCATGTTGGCTATAAAACGTCTATCCGACAAAATTGATGACGACAAAAGATATCTGCGGGACAGCCTAGGAGGTATCAAAGCATCGCTCGATAGTCAATTATGCGGCCTCGATAATGTTGAGTCAAAAGTTGATGTACAATTAAGCCGCCTCGAGGACGTAGAGTCTAAAGTCGATGATCTTCTCGGGCTTAAAATATCGATGGAATCTTGTCAAGGCGACATAAGAAGTATTAATCTCGCCACTACAGAAAATTCGCAACAAATCGCGGAATGAAGAAATGAGATAAACCACTTGAAGCATCTCAACCCTCAGATACCACAGAGGTGCGTTTTCTGGCAGCGAAAAACTACATGTTCCCTGTATTCTTAGGACCCGCGCTTTTCGGCGCCTTCTCCTGTACGACATTAAAGCCTCGCCCCATAGGTATCTAACGCCCAGTCACTCGGCGCCAGCCGCCCTTTTACCTTCGAACAGGAAGGACGCCAAAGTGCGTTGGGTGTCGAATACGCACCCGTGTGGTATAGGGCGTCGAAAATAAAAAAATAAAAATTCTTTAAAATCGAGTTTGTGGTGGCACTATTGTGTTCTACAGTGTATAAAACGTAAGTACAATGAATATTTATTGAAAATTAATAGCCAGTACAATAATTTTTGCGTAAAACGTGTATTTTTGACATAATCCTAAAGCATTCGATAGTTTTCTCAGAATTCTTTTTCTTGTTCCTTGTAGTGTCTACACTAGATCATGGCCACAAAATCAGCTCCTAGAAGGTCAACAAAGCCTTGAATCGTCGTGATTCTCTAAAATCGCTCGCTGCTTCCCTCGTTGAACAGCAATTACACCGTCGCTTGACAGCGCGTGGTATTCATGCCGATTTGAGAACGGCAATACAAAAAGTACTCGGGATCGCAGGATTACCTTCTCTCACGCAATTTCAATTGATTAAAGACGAGACCCGAGCTCGATGTGCATTTTGTATTGATCGAGATGCGGCACGGACAGGAATGAAATGCGCTCAATGCCGTCGCCGCATTTGCGAAGTACACAGATCTGGATTGTGTCTAGATTGTGTATCAAATGAGTAAGGATGCAAATCACCATTACAGTTTAAGATTTTTGTTCACTTTTTATTCAAAAAATTGCGTGAATAAACAAGTTTTTGATGTAAAGAGTGGACTTTGTCATTTTTTGCCTTAAAAAAAATACCCTATTTTTGGTCACCCTTAAAAAATACTCAAATGTATTTTCGCTCTCTGGGCCCGGAATTTTCTTGAAGAACAACTATTTAGCTTCAAAACGCAAAAAAAATTATTGCTGTATCTTCAATACAAAAAAAAATGACGAATAAAAACGTAAAAAAAAATTAAAAAATTTTTTTTTTTTCAAAAAGTCAATTTTTGACTAGCATAACGAAATTTTCGCGTTACGCCAATAGCATATTAAGATTCTCAGGTAAATTTCCTATAAAAATCGGGTGCTGAAGTCTCATATCCGTTGAGAAACCACAGAGTTATAAGCTTTTGAAAACGGGAAAACCAGAAACGCACCCGTGCGGTTTTGGTGTCCCATGAAGCGAGTGTATTTTCGAAGGGCTAATACACGAACGAACCTGGAAGTGGATCGTTCTGATCTACTCGTATCAGGCCTGCACGAGTGTCGAAACGAAAACGTTGTTGAAATCGTATGCAAATTGGCAGAGGCACTAGGAATGAACATAACGGAAGCTGAAATTATTACAGCCAATAGAATAAAGACGACCGGTAAAACTAGCGATCCTTCGACCACCGTGGAAAATTTGCCTAAACCACGTTCCCTGTTTGTGAGACTAAAAACTGCATCTATTCGTGATGAGTTTCTACGAAAAAAACGCGAACAGAAACAAATATTAAATGTACAAGTTGACCGAAATTATCCGAGGACTAAAATCTTGATTAACGAATACCTACCGTCGGAGGTTTACAAACTGCGAGCTCAGGTGAAAGCTAAAGCAGGATCGTCATATAAATACATCTGGACGTCAAATGGGACGATTCTTGTTCGAAAAGAGAATGGAAGCCCAATAATAAAAATACAGTCTGAAGCAGATCTCAATAAGTTACTGCTATGACGTCAAAATGTTGCTCAACCCCAAACCCCGGATCGGATACTTACAAATATTCAGGGCGGACGATTAACCACTCCCCAAACACGAGCAGCGGACGGTTTCGCAGTTGCTCACTCTCACCCAGGAATCAAGATCTTCAGTTTTAACGCAAATTCACTCATGGGCTATATTGGTTATCTGCGTCATCACTTTAAAACTAACATTTACCACATTATTGCGATAACTGAATCATGGCTTAACGACTCGATTACGGACGATATGGCGATGCTTAGCAACTATATTTAATACGCAATGACAGAATTCGGTGTTTAGGAGGCGGCGTAGCAATTTATGTTCACTCTACATTACAAGCGAAGATCCTGAGGACATCGGAGAAAGACCATCAGACGAAAATGGAGTTTATGTTTACTGAGATAAAAACGAATACGGAAGACAAACTGCTCTTCTGTGTAGTATATAGGCCACCGAAAATCGGCTATGCTTCGGACTTTGAAAACGCCTACCTCGAATTCTCAGAAACATACAATCATACAATAATAACAGGTGATTTTAATTCGGATTTGTTGGGGTCCTCCTTCGATGCGAACTACTTGAGAGAGTTAATATTTAGACATGATCTCTACCTTGTACCGTTCCCGTCTACGCAGCATACGGCAACCTCCAGTACTTGGAGAGATGTCTTTATCGCAGATGATGAAAGTTAAGTCCTTTCGTCTACACAATCGGGTGAACCGTTCATAGCTGGTCACGAAGCTCTAGAAATCATCTATAAACTACCAATTCGAACCTCTGCAAAGAAAACAACGACGTATCGCGATTTCAGTAATTTTAACACTAATACTCTATTAGCAGATTTTAATAACATTGACTGAAGCATATTTTACTGATCGCTAGATATTAATGAGAAGCAAACTGCTATCAGTTCTAACATCGTTGCACTCATCCATAAACAAGCCCCACTAAAGACACGTACACATCAGAAACCACCGTCACCATGGCTTAACAAGAAAATTAAATGCCTTATAGTGGAACGAAATCGTGTTTTCAAGGCCTGGAAAATGACTAGAGACCCGCAATTATACGAGAAATACAAAAGATTGAGATCCACTCCACTCACGAAAATTAAGACAGAGCGCACGAAATACTACTCGCAAAGATTGCAATCTGCTCAAAATCCCCGGGTACTCTGGCGTGAGTTGAAACTGCTAGGGATCCTAGCTACTCCATCTGTAAATAAGCCGATAAGCTATAGTGCCGATGACTTAAATAACTACTTCGCCTCAATATGCACAGAACGTGATGACGTTGCTATCTGATTCGGGATCGCAAGAGTGAAATTTGATGAGTCCAAGTTTTTCTTCAGCAATGTGCAGGAAGAACATATACTTGAGGCTCTACTAAATACAAAAACGGAAGCGAAAGGTGCAGATGATATCCCAATCAGCTATTACATTAAAGCGTGGCCTCTAATTCTCCCGATGCTCTCGGAACTTATTTATTTCTCGCTACAATACTCGGTCTTTCCGGATGAATGGAAAAAAGCGGTAATAAGGCCGATAAACAAGGTAAAAAGCCCACAAACTGTATCCGAATACAGACCAATCTCTCTTCTATGCTCCTTGTCAAAAGTACTCGAAAGAATAGTATGTAATCAAATCATTGGATACCTTGATGCAAATAATCTAACAAACCTATACCAATCGGGTTTCCGTCGAGGATACAGCACGAAAACTGCACTGTTGAAAGTGACGGATGACATTAGACGGGGTATTGACTAGAGAATGGTAACCATTCTAATTCTGTTCGATTCTAGCAAGGCCTTTGATAAAGTAAATGAATGCCATCTTACTTCGAAAGCTGCATACCAAGGGCCTCTCTAAACCGGTACTGAAGTGGTTTGCTTCATATCTCGGAAATCGACGGCAAACAATTATCGATGGAAATGGTGAATTAAGCTGCAGCTCAACATTAATAAGAAGAAGGTCGTAACTGTGGGTAGTGAACGATGTATCTCGGGCATACGTGCCAATGTTCAAACTCATTCACTACCGAGCATAACGATCGGCAATGACGTGGCTCCGTCTGTCGACTCAACAAAAAATCTCGGGTTATGTATAACATCAGTTAAAGCGAAACAGGAAGTCTTTGCCGTTAAGTATCAGAACAAAATTGATTTCATCCCTAGTGTTTCCTGTATTTGACTATTGCTGCCAGGTTTACAACGACACTACAAAGGAATTGAACAACAAATTGCAAGTTTTGCAAAATTCCTGTGTACGCTTTATATACAACGTCAGGCGGATAGACCATATGACGCCGTATAGGCGGCAGCTCAACTGGCTTCGAGTGGATACAAGGCGCTCTTATTTCATAGGATGTATGACCTACAAAATCCTCAGAAAGGGCAGATTG